>JBBMKC010221450.1:0-12190 GCA_037834085.1 Bipalium vagum
ATTCAATAAAAGTATTAAACCTAAATCGTTTTCTCAGTTCATTCAATTAATCGAACACATCCTTAAGCAACCTTCAAGCGTTGAGACCTAAGTTAATTTTAGGCTCCAACCTTTAACATCATTTTAACCACCCTCTTAGGATCTTAACACTACCGTAAATAGAGTTTTAAAAGAACATAGAGAATCTTAACATTCAGAAGAATTATATGGATGTAGTTTTGATTTTCTATATGAATGGTTTTAATTTCAATTTTATGATGGAATGACTTGTGAAAATCATGGACAGTATTGGCACATAGATCATGTTTTACCAATTTCGAAATTTAATTTAAACAATAAAATACATTTAAAATTTTTTAATAACTGGAAAAATTTAAGACTTTTAACTGTTCAAAAGAATTGATCAAAAAGTAATAAAGTAGATTATTGGCAATATATATTTCAAGAAATTAAAGCAGAATATTTAATAAAGAAATATGAAAAAGAAATGATAATCTTTAATAATTTTTTAAATTAAGTAATTCAATTTCACTATCTTTTTCTGCTACATTTTTTTCATTCTCTTGTTTCAATATTAAACATTTTTCCACCCATTATTTTAATTTCAATAAATTTTTCCATTAATAAAACAACATTCATTTTTCCTTTATAATCTGAATCTTTTAAAATATGTAAATTTACTAGTGCACCATTAATACATAAATTTTCCGATTGATCTTTTAAATTAAAACAAAATATAGAATATAAATTTCGAAATTCTAATAAACTTAATGGGGAATCATTATTAAATTATTTACATGCTTATACATATTAGAATAAGTTCTATTATTTTTACCTTTTTTAAATTGTATAGAATTTAAAGGAAAGTATGAATTATTAACTTGAACTCTTAAAGTCTTTATTTTATTTTAAATAAACAACCTATTGTTTTTATTTAAATTAAATTCTGATTCTCTAAAACCAATAAATATATAAATTGGTTTATTTGATACATTATATTATTGTAATGCTTGTATAGTTCCTTCTGTTAAATCTCTTTTTTCACAATTTCTTGATAAAAAGTTTACATTTATAGATTCTCCATCATCTATTCTTGAAAAAAGACTTAATTCACTAGATGGATTTAATTGTTATTCTAGAATAAATAGTTTTAAATTAAAATTAATTTTAATTGAGCATTTCTATTTGTTCCATAAAATATCTCTTTATCAATATCAATTTGTTTTGTGAATGTTTTAAATTTTTAAATAGTCACATTTTTTAGTTGTTAGGTCTTGGTGATAGTAATTATTATTATATATTATATTATCTAGATTTTATTTAAACATTTTTAATAGAAAAGATTTGAGAAATTTTTTAAATAATTAAAATTTTTTATTCAGATGCAGGTGATAAAATATTTTCATTATCTAAATTAATAAATAAATATTTATATTCTTCTTTGTTATGAAAATAACACAAACAGTCAAATTCATGTTTTTCATTAAAGTGGGCTAACATTTTTGAATAAATTTGGTTTTTATCAGATTTTGAAATTTTAAATAAAATTAAAACATTAGAATTATTTTGATTACTTCTTAATGGTAAATCAAAAAATGATTGTGATAAATATAATTCTAAACATTTATTATGTTTTCCTCTGGTAAAATACATTTCCATAATATGTTGATTTTTTCCATTTATTACATCAAAAATTAATAAATTTTTTCGGTTTTTGTCTAATTTATTTGGTAGAAGAATTTCATTTGCTTTATCACTTAATATAATATTAATTGATTTTTGTTTATATTCATAGTCTTGCTCATGAAATTTTATTTTCTTTATTTTCTTTAAATATTTGATAAACATCTTCCTTTGAAAATCCATAATTAAAACAATCTTAAGTGCTGGTTGAAGTAAAACAGTTTTAGAAAAAATAATTAAGTTTTCGTAATCAATATAGTTAGGAGTTAATAACATTTTATATAACAACTCTGTTTTCCAGAACCAGAAGGGCCAATAATTAACATTCTAAATATTGAAGGTAAATTTTTATGATTATTAATTTTTATAGAATTATCATTTAAGAAATCAGAACAAAAGTTACCATCATTCATTTTTAAAATTAAATTTTAAACTTGTTTTAAATGCGACTTTGCCTTAACTCAAACTTGTTTTAAATGAATTGTAAAACTGATTTCCTCTCCATTAAAATTTACTAATTCTTTATTAATATCAAATATCATAAATTTTATTTCAGAAATATTTCTTTTAAGTAAAGGATGATAAATTAGGAATTTTGGTCTTTCAATGATTCTATATCCTCTTAGAACAGTATTCGAAGGAAAATCAAAAAAAATATTTGTTCTTCTATCATTATAAAATTATCTTTATACAATATTACAATCAATCATGGTTTTATTTATCTTTGAAATTTTAACTGGTTTTGATTCATAATTACCTTCTTTATAAGATTTATTTTCAAATCCTAACAATTCAGCAATTGAATTTTCCTTAGGAAATGAAACACTACATCCTTTAGAAATTTTCATTACACAGTTTGAAGAAATTTGATTACCATTATTATTATATAATACTTTTCTGGTTTTAATGGTTCTAATTCTTTTATGCTTTTAAATCCATTTTCAATATATGCAGATATATCAGAAAATTCATATGTTCCTGAAGTTGTCTTTATCTTTCGGGATTCTTTTTTTCCTTTTGAGTCTGTAACAGTTACATCTATTCTATTCTTTTTTCAGTAACATTAAAAATAGAATTATAAGTTGAGAAATAAATTAGTGCTAATTAATAGTTAAAATTTGGATCAATATTTAGTGGCGTAACTAACTGAAATGCTATATCATAATCTTCACTTTCTACAAATGATGTTGAAAATTTTCAAGATAAAAGATTTGATATTTTTTGCAGAGAAGCTTCCATGTTTTAATATATAAAAATGAAATAACGAACGTTGTCTTCTCGCGATGCGTATTCTGACAACTCCGTTGAATGGGTCGAAGACCTTAACAACTTCCTTGGATGGGTTGGAGACCCTAACAACTCCATTGGCTTTTAATCATAATCTATATCAAATTTAACTTTTAGTTTTTCATAATAATCATCAGTTATACTTTTTTGTTTTTTAAACTTATTTAATATTTTTAAAATTTAATGATCTAAATTATCATGATCCGCGTTTTTAGCAGATAAATATTTTCTTTAAGTTATAAATTGATCAACTAAATGTTTTTGTTTATAAATTTTATATCCTTGGCCATCTCTTTTTATTGTTTCTAATTCTTTTATTTTCTTTTCAAATATAATATGATCTGGAATTTTACCATGTCTTGTATAACTTTTCATTATTTGCATGTATTGTTCCATATCTTCTAATTTATAATCATTTGAGATCTTTCCCTCTACTATTGATTTTAAATCTTAAGTTAATTCAAATTTTATATTTTTATCCTCATTTGTAAAAAATATTTTATCAACTATTTCACAAGCTAAATATGAGAGTTTTTCATTAAATATTAAAATATTATTTTTATATACTGGTTTTAGTACTAGATATATTTTCACGAATATACCATACTTTCTTGATTAACATCATTTTGTTCATTTTTACTTTTTGGTTCCCATCTTTTCCATCTTTTAGATTTTCTGATTTAACAAACAATATTTCTTTGGTTAGCGCATCAGGAACTGGTTAATGAAAATATGTTAAATCTTGTTGTAAATCTCTTTCCACTTTCCACTGATTTAATTGATTAGTTTCAAATTTATTTTTTGTTTCTATTAATTTTTCTAAATCTTTGATTTCAAGAATAAGCTTGCATGTTTTCTTTATATTATTCTTAAAGCTAATTTTTCAATTCTTTTTTAACTTCTTTATTATATTTTTCAATTACATTTCCTTCTTTTATCTTTTTAATATTTTCCTTACATTCAGTAATTATTATTTTTGCTTGTTCTATCTCTTCATTAGTTAAAATGTTATCTTCTAAAGCTTTCATTTGAAATATATAAAAATTCTATTAATTGATAATTCTATTGTTTCACAATTTTCTCTATATATATTCTTTTTTCTTTTCGAAGTAATTCCTATACTAATCGTTTCTCCAATAAATAACTGTACAGCCCCAAAAATTGATGTTGCAACTGGAATATAAATTAATAAACTAGTTTCTAATGTTGGTATTCCTATCATAATAGCAGTTCTAATTCCAACAATTCCTCCAATAAAAATACTTCCCAATTTTAAATTTGAATCTATAGAAGTATATTTATATTTAAATTTTTTATAATGTTTTAATAAGCCCTCTAAAACTTTTTCATTAATAAAATTTTCAATTTTTATTTTTTCTAATTGTTGAATCAATGGCTTTTAGAATTGTTCTTTATCTTTATAGATGAATTTATTTTTTTGTAAAAAATGGTAAATAGGGGCAGTTGGTCCTAACATCGAAGATGTTCCAGAAACATCGACATCGTTTCGTTTTTCTGCACCATAAATTTTCATTGGCTCTTTCTCATCCATTTTTATAATATTAATTTAAAAAATTCTTCAGAAAGGATATAGATGTAGTCTCAGAAAGCTACTTTGTAGTTAATATTAGGATAAAAAGATTTCACAAAAATTTCTATTAAAAGATAAGATGGCTGACGCCCAATTTCCAGTGATAGAATGGCTAGCTCGATCTGCAGATCTGGACCTGATGGAAAACATCTGGAAACTATTGTAAGATGTGATATATGATAGATCACCAATCAAATCTCTAGGTGAATTAAAGGAAGAAATCGTTAAAGGTTTTTTCACCTCAATTCAAACAAAAGATAAGTTATTATTAATCTATATGATACGTTTACACGTCGCCCAGTAGAACTTTTTGTAAATAAAGGCAATCAAATAAATATTTAGTCTTCGTTCGGTTTTTTGTAAAGGGGTGCCAAAAATTATGCACCACTGAAAAATTATTTTTCTAACAAATAATAAATGCACAAATATTAAAACGAATACGATTTTATAATCACCTTTACAGAATTATTATCAGAAAAATGTAAAAATAATATCAATTTTGATTAAAAATTGCATTTTACCGGGTGTCAAAAATTATGCTCACTAGTATATTTCTTTTAATTCATTATCTTTTACATAACGATGAAAAAATAGAATTTCATAAACTTTTATATCTCTTGAAGAAATTTTTAATTTAATATTACCACTATTTTTTCCACATTCATTTGAATATTTTTCGTCAGAATTATAATCAAAGTAAAATCTTGTGGGCGAACCTTGTTGTTTCATCATCCAATATCGTAAAAATATTATATCTGTTACTTTATAACTTTTAGCATATGTTTTCTGTAAAGGTCTTCCATCAACCATAAAATAATTCCTATAAGTATTATACCAACCGAAAACATGATAATTATTTGTTGTTCCAAAATTTACAATATTTTTGTTGGTGTATTCATCTTTCTCTGCAACTAATATTATTGTAAATTCACTTTTTAATAATAAAGTTTTATCTCCAACCAAATACCCCAACTTGGATATATTGATTTTTAAGTTTTTAGAATTTATAAAATCTATTGTTGAAGATTTTCAAAAGGAATACCAACAAACTATAGGTTTAATTTTTCCACACATTTTATTATAATCATCAACTGCAAAAACATTTTTTAATTTCGTTTTAATATTATTATTAATTTAAGAAGGTCTTTATTATCATTTGTTATTTTTATGATAGTATCATTTAAAATTTTGTTATTACTTTCAATTGTTTTAAAATCTTTTGAATTTGAATTTGTTAATTCAATTTGCCATTTTTTTAGAGACTCAAGAAATGTTATAAAATATTTGTTAATTTTAGAATATTTTTATTCAAGATTGCTTTCTAGTTCTTTCAAATTTGTTGGACCTTCTTTAAAATTATATTGTGAAATTTCTATTTCAATTTTTTCAATTTTAGTTTTTATTTTAATAATTTTAATTGACTTTTAATATTAAATAAAAGAGAATTATTTGTTGTAGTTACTATTCTATTTACACTAATTTCATTAAATAAATCGTTTCTAATTTGCTTCATATATTTTAAATTTACAAAGTCATTCTCATTTATTGAAGTTTTATTAATACCATATTTACAAAGAAAATCAAGTAAATTTAAAATCATTTTTTAAAATAAAATTTAGTTTTTTTTAATAAGAGTCCAACGAAGTTTTCAAGGGCTACTGTTAAAATACAAACTATTCCATTGCTTAATTATTTTAATTTTATTTTTAGACATCTTTTGTAATAACTCTTTTAATTTTTTTCTATCTGATTCATTTAAATTTTTATATTCTAAACTATTTAAAATTGAATCTTTTAACCCCTTTCCAAAATAAGGGTCGTACATTAGACCTCCACCCTTTGGTGGATCATAATACAATCCTGCACCAGACGTTATTTCTTTTGGTACACCTTTGTTGTTGAGAGCTTCGCTCGATATCAGTTTTTCAATTTCCATTCTAATTTCTTTTCTCTAAATCTGTTTTTTGTGCTTCTTTTACTTTTTGTAATGCAGTTGCAACTCCTTCTGTTACACCACCTGCTGCACCTAAGACTGGTATTTATTGTAATACATCACCTTGTTTCTCATCTTCAATTTTATCTTTAATTTTATTAATTATTTTTTTAGATAACTATTTTTTCTCGTCACTTTTGATTTACAAACATGAATTTTTTTTAATTTGTCTTTAGTCATTTCCTCCATTTTTAATAAATATATCTGAGAAATACTTTAGAACTTTAATATTTGTTTAAAATAATAGCATATCATAATTTTTGAATATGTATATTTGTTTAATAAAACAAAATGAATCTAAACTTTATTTAATAAGAAATCTTTACCAAATAAATATAATGAAGAAAAAATGTTAATTTATTTTTCATCAGATTAGTTTTTATTTAGATATGCTTCTTCGTAAATCATATGAATTTTTTCTATTCTATTCTTTTTTCTGTTCTAGATATTTTTTTACGAAATATTAGATAATTTTTCCTCATTTTTTCTTCTTCTTTTTTCTTTCCTCTTTTTTCACAATATTTTGGAATTTCATTCATAATATTTCTTGAATTTTCACATAACTCTTATGCAAAAGATAAATTTACTTCCGACATACCTGGAATATATGGATTTTATATTTTCCGAATGAATTAAAGATGTAGAAGAGGAATATTCCTTAATTTGGTTTATGATAATCTTTATATTGTTTTCACAACTTTTTTTTCTTTCAATAATCAAAGCTTCATGATTATTATTCAAGACATCGATTTTTTAAACTCCAATTATATCTCTAATAAATGAAAGAGAAATTTCTTTTAAAATAATATTGAATTAAATCCCTAATAAACGAAAGAGAAATTTCTTTTAAAAATATCGAATCAAATTTGTGACAAATTTTAAGAATTTTCCCTGATAAAAAATAATTTTCTATAAAAATTGTCCCATTTATGTCCGATTTTTTTTATTGGAAAAATAAATAAAATTTCATTAGTAATTTTAAAATGGATAAAAATATTTACAAATTAATGGATTTTTAGTATCGTTTTTAATCTTTTTTAAAATAGAACTATTTGTATAATGTTGTTGGGATTTTAAAATTAAAGCTTAAGAATTTTTTTATTTTATTAGATTTTTAGCATTTAATTGATCTGTAAACCCCTTATTTTCGAAATTAGTTTTTCTCTAATTCTGACTCTTCATCTCACAGGCTACTTCTCTGAAGCTAGAGCTCATAGAAATTTCCCATTATTTTTTGCACATTTAAATCAATTAATTCATAAATTATAGGATTTGTTTTTAAAACATTTTTAATAATAAATATTTCATCAGTCCATTTTGCTGTATATTCCCTATCAAATTTTTTTTTATATTTAAAAATTCTTACCCTAAAACTTTACTTTGAATTATTTTTATTATTATTGTTATTGTCATGAATATTATTATTATTAATATTATTTAAACTGTGGATTTTCACTAGCTTTTTTTTAGGTGTAATTCCAATATTTCTACAAATTTTATGGGTTAAAGACCTAAGACCACTATGTGGTCTATTATTATAATTATCAATATAACGTGGTAAAAAATTTAGCCATTTTCGGTTACTTTGTTCTGTAAACCTTTTGAAAATCATATTCTCTAAGGTTTTATTAAACTTTTCAATCACAACAGATTTACACTCATTAAAGGTTGAATAAATTTTAATTTTATTATCTTTACAAAATTCGTTGGTTGATTTTTTTCATCATTATCATTTTTAATTAAATGTTTTATAAATATTTTGTAAAATCATAAATGTTATTAATAATGAAAAATAATGTGATGAAATCAAAAATTATAAGAAGACTATAGTAGTAGGGAAATGAATAAGATAAATCGATTTTCAAGCTTTAAAATAAAAATAAAAAACATCATTTTTGTTTGAAGTTGAGGATAAAAATGAATTGTATTTTTTATTTATATTTTAAAGCTTGAATATTTTTGGTTTATCTTCTACCCATCTCCCAAATAATGATGTTGAATAAATTCGCTCAGCAGAAATACAAAAATAATTCATACTATTAAAAATGGTTTTATTTTAAAGTCTAATCTCCATCAACTTCTATACATTTAGTTCAACGATCCTCCAATATATGGATCCCATCACGGCAGTGTTCTTCCGGAAGATCTGCAAAATATTTTTCGATAATAATTCTTCATTTGATGAAAATTGTTTCCATGAAGAAATGCTTTTAGATGTGAGAAGAGCCAATAGTCAAAGGGGGTTAAAGCTTGATTCTTATCGTGGTGAAAGATGATTTTCTTTTCTAAACTGTCATTTTTTGGGATCTTTAATTTAAATTGATCCAAAAGGTTACAGGAATATTGAGAGTTGATTGTTTTACACATTTGAAAATAATTCACAACCAAAATTCTTTTATCATCCAAAAAACTGATGCTAATACCTTCTTGGCCGATTTTTGAACACAAATTCGTTTCGGAGTCGATTATCAGGGTTAATACCACTTCATATTCTTTTTTTATGATTCAGGATTATGGTAGTAAGCTCACGTTTCATTCATAGTGATGAAACGACTCACAAAATCCTCATTATATTTTTTAAAAAGTTCCAATTGTTGCTGAGTAAGTTGAATTTGATAATTTTGTTACATAGCCAGCATTTAGTAACCAAATATTTAACCTTAAAATAGTGCTCACTGTGTGTAAGGAATTGCTTTTACTAAATTTTTCTGAGTCAATCGATGACATTCCGAAACCATATCCTGTATCTTTATGATGATTTTTTATGTTAATGCAGATTTCAATATCCTTCGCGTCTGTCGAGCTCAAGTGTTGCACGACACTTCTATATAACCCAATGCACTTGAAAACCATTGTTTATGAAACTGCTGATTCACCAAAAACACTTACCATTTATGTGAGGATTGTCATTGTATTTAATCTTTTAAGAAATTTATTTTGTGCACGGCTCTTCAATTTTTCCATTTTTAAAAAAAATACAAATGTCAATTTATAAATAGCTTTAAACAAAGAATCAATAAACAGATCAAAATGAAATTTTTGCTAGCTTTCTTTTAGTAAGCAATATTAAAATAGAGTTAAGGTTCCTTATTAATATTGACGAATATATGATATTCCTTGAACTAACTAAATAGCCTGAAAAATAATGTGAAAATAAATAAGTATACTATGTTAGATGTGTAGTATATTTAATTAACCATAAAGTAGGAAGAATTGAAATTTTAAGATTAATAAAGAATTTATTTTGGTTTTTATTTTCTAATTTTATCATAAATAAAATAATATAAAACAGAGCATTATCATTTTTATTTTAAACATTATTCAAATTAATTAATATGAACTTGAAATCCCACAATTAAAAAAAACAACGCTGAACCTCTGATCATTATCAAGAGTCTTAACTCCTTCCTAAATATATTCAAAAATTCTAAAATTGCTCAGACTTCGGAAAAAGACTTTCTAAAAACAAGCTAAACTTTTGCATAATTTCTCGATAAATCTGAAAAAATAGATTTTTTAAAAATGTTGTTTTCTTTAATGTTAAAATACTCCATGATTTTGAGGATCACAAACTCTTTTCGAATTATGCAAGCGTTTCCGAAATTCAGTTAAAAATGTCGAATCCTGAGTGGCTAAAATAAATCTTCACAAGTATCATTATGTATAGTGAAAATATACCTGCAGCAGCTCTAAATATTGCTCCAATGGCTGCGGAGTTCGAAGTATCAATAGTAAAAACCGTTTTATTAAAAATATCTGCAGCGACCTAATTTGATACATTTATAAAACAATTGAACTAAAATTCTGAAAACCTGTAATATAGATTTGTTGACTGATGCACCTCCAGTTATCATAAGTCTCTTGAAATATCCAAAATTTTCTTGGAAAAATTAATAATTGAAAAAAAATTATTACCAGAACTTATTTGACAAAAGTGATATAACTTCGTCAATAACTGTCCTTCAATAACCCCTCTTATTAAATATTCTGGATCTAAATCCTTTTCTGAAATCTCCCCGTTGTTTATTTTATAATTACGGAAAAATCTTCCCTTAGCACCAGGAGGTATAATTTCGGGAAAATCATAAAACAAAGCTGAATTTTAAAAATGTGATCTTTATTTCGTGCCGTTTTTTTATATCTAGATAAAGTAGATAATACCATATTTTTATTTTTAAAAAGAAATAAGATTTTATAATGAAATTTCATTTCCCCTTATAGATTTCATTTTAATTGATCAATTTTTACAAATAATTATACATTTTATTCAAATCAAAAATACTTATTGATAAAAATGTAATTAAAGCATGTTTGCTCTATGAAGTCATTTCAATATTGTGTAAAATCCGATGAAAATAATAATTTCATAAAATTTTATATTTGTATCAAAAAAGTTAAATGTAACATTATTATTTTGTTTAGAGTGCTTAAGCTCTTCTGGATAATTATAAGAAAAATAAGAATATTTATGACTTCCCTGCATTCGAACTCACTATTCATATCTTAAAATTGATTTATATTTTAAAAGTTAATCAGATTATCTATTATATAAACAAAGTATAAACTCAGTTCCAGAATTAGTATTAGGTTGAGGAAAAGTATTGTCACTTTCTCATCTCATAAATCAAAAGTTGATAAATTACTTTTAAAAAATTTATTAATCAAAATAATCACCATTGGCATCTACACCACTATTATCGATTTAATTTTTATAAAATTTAGATTATTTAATATTATTTTAAAATGGAAAAAAATAAAATGCGTTTAGGAATTGGAATTTTTAGGACCGAAAATGATAAATTTAGGGAGAATGGGTTGATGAAGCTTCCTCAAAGATAGATAAAAATTATGTGACAGATTAAATAAATGTATAAATGTCTTTATTTTATGTTTGATTTGTAATTAAAAAACGCTACGAACTTATGTTACAATTAATATAGTGACTCAAACAATTTTTCGGATTTGAAAATAATAACAATTTAAACAAATTTAATCGATATTAATATATTAACATTAATAATAAGTAAATATTATGCAAATAATAATTTGATATATAATAATAATAATTTCATGCATATTTAATTTTTTAGTTTTTCAGCAAAAAAAATTTTCGGATAATACAGGTGTGTTAATTTTAATAAAATTTTTCAGTGTTTCACTTTGACTTCAATTATTTTTATATTTAGTAGACGGAAGAATTATTGATATTGTGTAAAATTTTTAGGTTGATAGTTTTTAAAGCTGAATATTTAAAATTTATAGTAAAAAATGGGAAACATCCGAACAATTGTTTGAGTCAGTGTATAACAAATGAAATTCAGGAGAATTGAAAATTTTTTAAAAGCAAATAATCAATCATCATTTCTGAATAACAGTACGATTAAAATTCATTCACGTGTGAATCACTTATAAAGTTCATTTAGAAATTTATATTCATCAAGATCGTCTGACAAAAAACAAGAAAATCAATATTTGGCAAATCCAATTCAGAGATATATGCCATATTCTGAAAATAGAACAAGTAAAATTTTTTATATCAACTTAGTTTTTAATATATCATCACAGCAAGCTTATTAATGATGGGACATGTAACGGTGCCAAATTCGCAGAATTTATCCGTGAGCTCATTTCGATTC
>JBBMKC010221461.1:0-22411 GCA_037834085.1 Bipalium vagum
ATTAGTATTATTATTAAATTGCCAAATAAAATAATATAATTAATTTTTTTATTATTACTACTAATTATTATTCTTTTAATATCATTATAATTACCATTACCATTATCCTAATTATTCTCACCACTGTTGCCCCCAAACCAAAACATTTTTGAATCTTGCTTTTATCATGGAAAAGAACTCAAAAAATCATAAAAAGGATTTAACTAGGGATAATATGGTATAAAAAATTTATAAGTAATTCTGCTCTCTCTTAATACATTTAACACACTTGGTTTTATGAAACATAGCATTGTCCATCATTTCGGCTATTAGTCGAGGCAATTTCTTCATCTTCAGTTATGTTGAGAATAAAAATTTAAATCTTTTCAAAGCATTTCAAAACATATATTTAAACAAAATAACATTTCAAAAAATAAATTAACCACTTAATAAGGAATTAAATAATTAATTCCTTATATCCCCCTTTTTGATATATCCCCCTTCATCTCTTCTACGTTTCTCTCGATTCGTTTCCCTGATTGGTCCTTACTTCATATCTTCTATCATAAATTTTTCTGATCACTTTGTATGGTCCAATATATCGATCTTGTTCCTTGTTCCTGTTCTCTGCTTTTATCAGAACGTTGTCTCCGATAGAAAATATTCTAGCCGTTGAGACTTGGGGCACACTTAGTTCGGTTTCTGTCTTTCTCATTCTGCTCCCCAAATTCATATTTGGCATCCCCTCTTCCCTGAAAATTTTCCTGTCAAAAACAATTTCCACCGAGCTTCTCTCCGTAGATTTTTGGACCGTAGCGTTGATAGCAAACTCAACTTCTTGTAGAATCTCTGCGTATTTGCTGAATTGGTCTATTATTGCAATGATGTACTTTTCCCTCTCACCAGTTTCTCTTAAAGGGCCACAAATATCAATGTAAATCTTCTCAAACGTCTCTGACATAGCGGGGTTGACAGTTTTCTCTTTCATCACCTGAGTCGCATTTTTTGACACTATTCGCAGCAACTGAAAATCGCCTTCACAGCCTCTTTTAGTTCCTGGATTTTGTATAAGTTCTTCATGTATTGGTATGCTCTCTCTGCAACCACACGGGTCAGTTGATGATGAGTCTCAGAACATAGTTCCAATATATCTGTTTTTGTTTGTTTCTCAACTATTGACTTTGGAGCTCTAGTTGTCTTGTCATGTCTCCGCTGCGAATCAGTTTGTATTCCGTTTAAGGTTCTAGTTTTGACCTTTTTTTTCATCCTCATGTTCCAATAAACATTGAGAACAAATTTCACAAATAGCTCTGGACAGCATGTCTGCGTTCCCATGATTTATTATTTTCATATATTTTATATCCATAACTAGGCTGCTCAAATAGTTTATCCAGTTTTGAAATTAGGCCATTACCAGTTTCTTTGTTGACATCATGTAGGTGATCGCCTTTTGCTCCGTGCGGAGGATAAACTTCTTTCCATATAAATAATGCGTTTGGTATTGGCATATATATTATATATAATATAATAATATAATATTATTATATATAATTATATATATATATATATCTTACAGCATTTAACCACCTGAAATCCAAACAGATTCGTATATCATTTTTGTCCTTCTTCCACATACATACTAGCGGTGAATTCCAAGGAGAATTACAGTTCTTTATGATTCCCTGTTCAAGCTAATTCTTGATGACCTCCGATATTTTGGTCTCCAGATGAACTAGTTGTCTGTAGGGCTTAGCATTTATTGGATTACCTTTAGTTTTGATCTCATGTTTGACCAGATGTGTTGAACCAATATCCCAATTATCTGCCATGAAACCACTAGTGTGATGTCGAACAAATCCATTAGTTTTTGATTATTGTCGCACTTAAGTTCTTTTACTGAAGCCTGGAATCTTTTAATTAGCTTACTAGCAGTGAACCTACTTAAATCAATGTTTTGGAATATTATTAGTGTTATATTCACCAGAAGTGTGAATACCTATTACTATATCGTAAATTTCTTTGGAAACACATTTTCTTTGTATCTTATTAGGTATTTAAGAATTAAATTAGGGATTTTCAAAAAAAAATGACGTCGGATATAGTAAAAGAATGTTGCATTAAAATAATAATTAAAATAGTAATTCCTGATAAAGAACATTTTAAACGTGACACTTAAATTACACGTTGTTGTGGTTTTGAATAACATTTATTAAAAACATTTAATAAAAACATTTCATTAGCAAAAACGAATAGGTTTCTCACTATTTAATAATTTTTTTACCAACTAATTCAATAAAATAAGGATTAAAAAAATATTTCAATTTACCATCTCTGTTTTTACTGTTTTATTTGCTGACGGTTAAGGAGAAATAGTTTAAACTTTATTTCTCATTTTAGTAACAAGGGTCGTTTTTTCGAATTTACAATTTGTGTCAATACTATATATGGAGACTCCCAGGCTTTGGTCCATTGAAAACTTGATCATTTATTACATATTGTAAATTTGGACAAAAGCATTTAGTATATCTGTTCCGAACCTTTTTATATCCTTTGTTATCATTTATGAAAGAAAATTATGACTTTCTGTTTTAATTGTAAAAGTTAGAACCAATAGAGACCAAAAACCCTTCTATCTTTCTTTCCCATGATAAAATATGATATATTTTATAAACTCATGGGATCATTGTGTTATTCTAAATTTCCGTCATTGAGGATACTGATACTATAAGTGAGTGACAAATTTTATGTATTGAATTTCTATAGTGTTGAATCGACTATTTGATGTTGTATTATTGTAAATTAAATAAGGTATTAGACTTAAGATATTTTATTTCGAGTTGCGTATCCAACCATTACATTTTTGGAGTCAGATAAATTACATAATTGGTTAATATTCAAAATATTAACAAAACTAACCAGTGATCAAGTAAATATAGTTCAAGTATACAATTAATTTATTAGTTTCAAAGCAATTAGTTCTTTTATTATTTACTTATTTAAGAAAAATAACAAATATAAGTATGAGTCCAAAGTTTTTCATTATTTTAGTTATCTTAAGTATTTGTTTAATCACATCATTTAAATTTTTAATTTACATAAAATTGTTATCATTTTAAAGCTACTGAAAAGCGGAATCTATGTACGATTTAAAATACAATATTTCTAAACTTTATTAAATTATTTTATACTTTATAATGATTGATGAAAAAACAGTAGTTCGAATGTTATAATGACATTACTTGAAAAAAGGCATTGCAACGGCAACTGCAAATTGGAAGGCAAGGATTTTTTTCAAGGAAAGCATAGCGCAATGATGGTTTCTTCGCTTCAAATAAATTGAAAATGCAAAGAAATATAGGATTGTTAGATACGTCTTTTCAGATGAAAACATTTATTTGATGAAATACATGGAAAATACTGTTAAACTGTCATCAGTGTCTCTCAAATGTTAAAAATAGTCACCTATAGTTTTAAGGTATTACTGCCAACGATTTGGAAGCCATCTTTTTCCATCTGAAAATGATTTAGGTAATTTTGAACTAAACCACTTTATGTCAATCAAGAGTTCTTTAGAATTTTTGTACGTATTTCCACGAATTGACGATTTCATTCGAGAAAACAGATAATAATCAGCCCGAGAAAGATCCGTAGCGCAAGAATTTTGAACCAAAACTCCAAAGAAATTGTTGAGTATTTCTAGTAACATGCGGACATGCATTATTTTCCAAAATGTTGAAATTTTCAAAGCATCCTAACATTCGTCCCCTATTTTGTCAAAGAGATTCAACTAGTTTATATAACTGAAGACATTAAATTTCTGATTTTAAGTTTGTATTGGGAGGGAGTGCATAGCACAGCAAGATTCCTTTATAGTCCAAAAGTATTGTTAGAGATGTTTTCTGAATGGAAGCAGTTGGATGATCATCAGAACCATACCAGGTTGCGCTTTAATTTGTGGTACAATTTGTAAAACCATTACGTAATCACAACGTAATTTTATTTTTGTACCACATAAATTTTAATGAAATTATAATATAAAATTGTACCATATAAATTTTATTATTTTGTTTTAAAAAAATTTGGGATATATTAGTATAACCTTTCAAATAATGCAAAAACAAGGTAGGTTTTATAATTTTTTATTAGTAATTAATAATTTTTTTGTATTTAGTGAATTATTGGAACCCTGCCAGAATCAACAAAACCTTTGATAATGAGGTAGATTCCATCAGATGGTCAATGGGTAACGGCATGTTACACAACATGAAAATACGCCCATTTGAGGGTCGCGGAGAGATGAAATTACAGATCTCTCATGGCCATGGTAGATTTAACTGTCGGAAAAAACCACATGAAAACATGTGCGTTTCACTAGCGAAAGGGACTTGGTTTGAAAAGACCAGAATTCCCATTTGCAAGATCTATAAGTAATAATATTTAATTATATTTAATATTTACTTAATTTTAATTTAGAATTATGTATGGTTTCGTAAATGACGATTCATACGAGAAGATTATCAATAGTGTCAAAGACGAAACGAAGATGAAAGAAGAGCAATGGCAGCAATTTTATGCGACGGGAATGGCGCTTAAATGGCCTCGATGGCTTTGAGGAGCGTCTGAAATACATACGGGAATGTTATAAAATAAAATAATTTTTGGTAGATTATTCGTTGTTTTTAATTTTTATTATTGTGTTTTCCAGTTGTGTTTATTTATATTTTGTATTTAATTATAATTATTTAATATTTTGTACCACTTATTTTTTTATGATTAAGCAATTTATTACACAAGGTACAATTTTACAAATTGTACCACAAAGTAAAGCGCAACCCCATACCACGATCTATGATGATATGACTTGTTCCTATTATCCCAATATGAAAAAAATTCATCTACAGTAATAAGCTGTGAAAGGAAATCATTATCATTGTACATGGTCAGCAATTCATCACAAATTCTTGCTCTATTCTGTTTGTTTTCTTCGTAAGATGCAGTAGCCATTTATTTAAAAGATATATTTCCCACATTGTACGTAAATGTCTAGTTATTGTAACATAATTTACATAAATTTCCTCTGTCATTACACGCGATGTTGCTTATTTGTCTCTACAGGAAATCATTGATCTTTTTCTTCAAAGTTATCGATCTTCAAAGGACGCCCATGCTGATCTTTATCCTCGACGTTGAAAATTCCACATCTAAACTTCGTTATAACATTTTGGACATTTCTTGTTGAAATGGTTCCATCTCCCAAAACAGAATTTATCTTAGCAATATCTGGAGTTCTCATTTGATCCATCCATAAAAATTATATTAATTTTTTAAAATCTTCTATACAGTTCCATATCTAAAATAACAAAATATATAAATTATGTATTATATTTTACATAGATTATTAAAAAATGATTTTAAAACAGAGACAAATTATAAAAATAAAATATTAAAACAAAGAGTAATTATAAACTTAGTTATTACAGGGTTATGCAGAAATATATTGAAAATTATTCAAAATATATAGAAAAATATTCAGAAATATATAGTGGAGATGTACACTAAATAAATTCTTGTCTCGCCAAGGTTTTCTATAAACCGCCTCATGTTGTGAAAATAATGACTTTTTATCTATATCGTTATGCATGAGTACTTGAATAATAAATCGTCCCGATTTATAATGGTTCTTATAAAGAATGATACAGTATTTGTGAATTGTAGCTGAGGCGAGTATGGTGGCAGAAATAACATCTTAAATAACTTAATAACATCTTTGCGTTGATGGAACCTTCAATTGTCCATCACCAATACATCCCCAGGATTTCGATCGAAATGATTGCATAGCTTGTCAATAATAAAGTCCATTGAAAGATCCGTCTTTGATTTAGAAGCATAAAATGCCTTTAAATTTGATTTAATAAAAAACAGATGACAAAACAAAAAACCTGACATTTTAATAGCAACCGTGCAGCTGATATTTTTGGCTGACTAAAATGTGATCAAATTTAAGTAGAAAAAATCGAATTTTTTTCTATATATTTCTGAATAATTTTCTATATATTTTTGCATAGAATTATATATATTTTGAATATTTTTCTATATATTTCTGCAATAAACCTGTATATTTTAATAACTTAACAAATTTATCGGAAAAGACGGAAAAATACTGAAAATATTAATTGATTTTCTTCACATCATTATTTATTTATTTTTTCGAAAACACATTCAATTTTTAATCAATCATGTGATTTAATTAAGCTACACGATGGAAAATATAAAGATAAGTATATAAAATACAGTTTTATTGATAATTTACTTCTTTCATCAAAAGGATGAGCACATTATAGCAGAAAATAAAAAATGGTACACGGAAAACTTGTAATAATAATTGTAATCTGTCAATATGGTTTTTTATGTATTAATCATTATCACATTACTGATCAAAACAAAAATAGTCTGCTGTATTATTTAAAACAATAAAATAATAATGATAATTATTTACCATTTGTTATAGATTGGCATTAAGGAAGCAATTTACAAAGTAATATTGTCCACTGTCCACCGGAAATTATTAATAGTAACATCTTTATGAAATAATACATAATTATTTTGGAAAACAGTACTGATTGTCAAAGTAGATTTTTTCATATATATATCTATTAATACGAAACCAGTTCTTATTTATTAACATTACTCATGAGTGATAACCAGGCATTCAATAATCATAATATAGATGATGAAGAAACCTCAAATAGGAAAAATGATCAATCTTGTGATAGGGATCCAAATTATGTCCATTCAAGTATTCAGTTGAAAAGTTTAGGTTCCACTAATCAAATGACAAATGATGACAATATTCAGAATCCAGGTAAAAGAAAAATATTTGTATACTTTTAATGACCTTTCCTAACATTTCCTCATACTGCAGCTGCTTGTATAGCTATTTACTGATGATAACCTTTTCCAGAAATAAAAATACATTTAAAGTATTCTTTCACAAATGTTTTTTTTCGTCATAAATGCAAATTCTGATTAAAAATCAAGGAGCAGAACGAATACATTCCTTTGATGCCATTATAAAATGTTAACATATTATGAGAAAATTCCGAAGCTATGTAATATTATTAATTTCAAAGAGAACTAGTTGTATTTTGTTCGCAGTCCGTGAGATATTGAGTTTGGTTGTGAAGGTTACATTCAAAGAGTAATATCTAAGATGCCAAATTCTGAGAGAACGTAAAAACCTTTTTCGAATGCAAATCATTGATCACAGCCATTAATTTTTCCGAATTCTTCGTTTTAATAATTATATTACTGGAGTGACAAAAAGTGATTTTAAAAATATATATTAATATATTAATACTTTATGAATAGATATTTACTTTATTATTATTTCTTATTATTATTATTATTATTAATAGAGTACAACATTCCTTATATTGTAAAATATGCTTAGTTTAATTTTTTACGATTTTAAGTTCCTTTCATGACATTCATGGCACTTACCATTTCTAAGATTTTTAAATTTTACAATAGTTAAGTCCATTTATCTCTTTTAAGGTAGATAAATAAAAATAGTTTTTCTAATAACTAATATCTGTTATTATTATTATTTCGAGACCTCCTTCACTGGTTGGAGTACTGGTGTGGTTGTCATGTTGGTATTCGAACGAACAAAATTGTATTTCTTACAACAAGGTTTTTTATTACATGAACATAAATCATCACACATTTCTGAGTCTAGTGTGGCATTTTTACAAAGTAAAATAAAAAATAAGTTTAACACAAAATTTACAATTGTGGAAGTAGTCTCATTTTTTATATTAATTTTTCATTGCAGTCTGTTAGATTCTGGCCATCATATTCTCCTCTTTCTGTCTTTGTGGATCAACATTAGCAATGTCGTTCATTTCAGAATGATTCATCTATAGCTTTCCTACATTTCGATGAAAGTGTCTTTGAGTTACGCTCCACTCGGTGTTCGATGATACGGAGAATTTTCCGATTTCGGCTGACTTTCGCTTTGAAATCTGTAGGCTTTTGAGGATATAATCATTCAGCTTTCGGAGCTAATCTTTAGCTGATGAATGATTTCTGCCAACAGTGATCTCGGTGGAGAATGGAGATTTTCACAGAAATCTACTTCAAAATATCTATACGTTTCATCAACACTCAGCTTACAGATCGAAGAATCACCAATTTTCAAAGAGTATGCATTTTGAGCCTGCGGAATGCGAACAAAAGCACACTTAGGAGGCTGAAATTTCAAATGGAGCCATGATGATACATGAACTGGGCGATCCTGGAGATCTTGCATGCGTGGTCGACTGGTAGCTAAAAGTACTACATCATCCCCATAAACCAGCTCAATAGATATTTACGAATTAGTACATCAGGCTTAAATCAGTTGATGATCTATTACTAGATGATCTCCAGAGAAACAGATTTTTCTCTTTTATCTGTAGTATTTCATAAAAGTAATTTAAAGCTTTATGATCACATCCACAAGGACTGCTCTGACCACTGAGCTACATCCCCAGACTAATTTTTAATTTATCTCACAATATATTATAATAATTTTATTGAGATTTGGAAATTATAAATATTTTAGTTTATAACAATTATTTAATAATTATTTTTGTCCTCGAAAACTGATAAAACTGAAAACTATTTATTCTTCATCAATAACAAAAATAAATGTGTAAAAGCAAATTTGAAAAAATTAAAGTTTTGATATGTAAAAAAATAAAATTAAAAAAAAGAACTAAAAACGTATAAAACAATAAATAAAAACATCAATAATTAAAAATAAATTAAAAAAAATATATTAAAAATAAATTCCAATTAAAATAAAATGATATACTTTACATACTGATGATTAAAAACGGAATAGATTATATTTCTGTTTCAGGAAATGAAGAACATTTTTAAAAATTTTGATATAAAATAGTAAAAATTTTTTTTCCCTCAAATAATGTAAATAGCAAATTGTACGAGGTACGTAATAAATAATAGAAGAAAATTTTTGTACGGTACAATTGCCCATAAATAATTTCAGCATAAATTGGCCTTTTTGTCGAAAAATATTCATCAATAATTATTATTATCAATAATTATGTTATTATTAGGTAACCAATAATATAATATAATATCATATTATAGTTCCAAAACTCCATCTAGGTAGTCGAATTTCCTTTCATATCGAAGAACAATTATCTTAATAAATGCAGATTCTGCTTATAGTCCTCCGTCGTGTAAGAAAGTGAAAAAAATAGCTTTGTGGTTGTTTATTTAAAAAAATTAAAATGAAATAAAGATAAATTTTTCAATTTATAAATTTTAAGGTAGGTTAATGATAAAAAAACTTTTTGAGATTTATTTCATTTTTATTTCATCAGACAATTATCAGATTTGATTCATTAGAGAATATTACAGAAAAGACTAAGGGGCATTTAAAATAAAAACAATACAGATAATAATATTATTGAATAAATCAGATAGTTGAAGATTCGAAACAGCAGATATGAGAAAAATGTTTTTACAAGAAATGAGCTGATCAGTATTTTAGGATAAGGAACATTAGTGTTCATCTAGATATGCAAATTTAGTTAAATTCATTGAATAATAATAATAATAATAATAATAGTAATAATAATAATAATAATAATAATAATAATAATAATAAAAATAATAAAAATAATAAAAATTAGTAATATTAAAAATAATAAAAAATATTTTTTATATATCAAATATTATTTTTCTTTATTTTGAATCTTTTATATTATATTCTGTTAAATTATATTAATTTTATATAATGTTATATTTTATTATATACATAATTGCTCGTATTATCGTATATTGAATATAAATATATTTCAGATGTTAATACAGAAATCAATTTGAACCAAGCGTTGCAATATTTGAGCTTAATTGACCAACTAATAGTTGAACAAAATGTTGAAATGTTAGAAAGTAATATTTTCTTTTGTATTTTCAAAAACGAATTACTTATTCCATAGAGATAATATATAGACAAATAAATAAAAAAATCACTTGATAATTGATTTTAAAACTATTAAATCTTTAATTTCACATTGAAAATTCTTTGAACTAAAATTTCGGTATTTATATTTGTAAAAATTCCAATTTCAACCGATCAATGTCTTATCAAAAAACTCAAAAGACAAGAAAGAGTTTTATTCAAAATGTGATGCATGACAAGCAACACATTTTTATCAATGGAAAATAAATTTATTTATTCCAATAGCATAGAAGTACGGTTTTCTGGTTCGGCATTCTGAAAAGCACTGTTGTGCAAGAATTTCCCTTGCAGGGAGTGGTAAGAATGATAAAAAAAGATAGTGAGGAGGCAACAGATCTGGTAAAATTACCGGACGAGGCAGACTTTCATATCTATAATCATTCAGCTTCTACAGGGAATGTTTTACAACGGGTGACCAAGCATTGTCGTGAAGAATTATTTGATGTTTTCTATTGACTAATGTAGACACAAAGATTGCAATAACGGTTGATTTCGTCGACTTCTTGATAATATCATTAATTCATCATGTCAATTGCTCAGGGACTTCCTCGACATAGATCACTTTCTAGGATCTCATCTCCAATTCTAAGTGCTTCATTGATCTTGTCAATGGCTTCCGCTATGTTATTGCCGATAATTTTTTTCCAACATAAATATAAATAAATAAATATATTCATATTAATTTATATAATCGCATTAAGAACATTTATTTATATCTTTATTAAAATAAAATAAATAATTATATACATTGTTTATATTGTACATTATAAATTTTATATTGTATACTCTTTTTCACAAATCTTCAAGGAAATTGGTCTCGAAGTGAAACAAATCTTAAATGATATTTGATAATTAAAAGCTATCTCATCCGCCACATATCAGTTACTTTTTATTGATCATTTGAAAGACAGTCGAGTATGGGTCATATTTATGGTCACTATGTAATAAGAGATCTCTATTTTTTGAAAAATTTAATTATTACTATTTATGTTTAAGAAATAGATCCAATATCAAAGTCTGTTTTGAATAGATATAGAGATCTCATAAGAGAAAGTTGTTTTTCTAACTAACTAAACCAATGTAATGGTTTAAAATTGTAAAAATTATTTTAACAAAAACAAGACTCATTCACTCTCATTTACCTCGTAAGACTAAGAAGTACTTAGACTCCACCAGAAATAAATGAAATCAATTTAAAAATTTTTTAACAATACGTACACATTTATAGGTCTTATTTCTCGACTAATCACTGTCTACATTCACGCACTTCCACCAGTTGACTATTCCAAAGAAGTCAATTTCAAAGAAACTTTTATTTTCTCCATAAGGAATTTCTTCATATTATATTCATATCATCCTGTGAAACAAATTTATGTCCTAGTATATGTTTCTTCAGATGATTGAACAATCAAGTCACTTGGTGCAAAATTTAGACTTTATGGAGGATGATTTAGCTGTTACTATGATATTATTTTTATCCCAAAAAACTTTCAATTTAGCACATTTATGTTGCGAAATTCTGAGACGCAAGACCTCTCATCTTCGAAAATTTCTTTGACTCTCTTTTAGAGTAAGGAAGGTAGACTAAATGGCGTCTCGACTGTAGTTACCATATTCGATAAAATAGTATAGTAACTGATCCAGAAGATGAAGATTCTTTTCCCAGGTCAATTTTTGTTCAGTCATCATCTCAGCTGTTTAAAAACCTTGAAAAAAACCTGTTAGATAACTTTCGAATTCCCATTTGCTCTAGAAGCAACCAAAAAATTCTTTTGCATTTATTTAGCCTCTCAGATAGCTGCGTTTGAGTAATTTTTCGTTCATTTGTCACAATATCTTTCAATTTTCTTTAGTAATTCCTTCACTTATTTTGACAAATCTTTTACTTTTAGTTGCATCGAAAGCAATTGTTCGACCAGATGAAAATTCTCGATTCAATGGTGGCCTGAAATTGGACTTCTTCATCGTATAACTCTTGTGGCTGATTAAGAATTTTCTTCTTGCTAAATTTATTGAGAAGTTTAAAGTGAATCAAACAGAAAAATACCACATTTTCAAACACTTTTTTGAATTAATTTAATCTAGTCCAATCAAAAATTAGGATATTTAAACTAATCGTATGTTCTATACTTACATATGATTACTATTTTAAGTGAAACTTTTAAAAAGTATCTTCAATATTTCTGGTAGAGTCTAAGTACTTCTTAACTTTAGTAAGTATATTATGATATTCATAATAAATACATGTAAGTAAAAATCCCAATGATGCTTTATCCTGAATAATTACTTTTATTCTATATTTTACAATAATTTTGAATTTTATTTAGTTGTAACCGGATATGAAACAAACAATCGATATACTATAAAGAACAATGTGGGACAACAAATTTTCTTTGCTAAAGAATGTAAGAATATTTTTTGGATATTTATTTTAACTAATTCATACCAATCTTAATACCCAATTCTTATATTAATTACTTCAGATGAGACTTTCACCAGTTTTTTCCATACTGAATTAAATGTTTAATATTACAATATTGAAGTTATCATTAGACTTATTTGACATTTGTTTATTTATTGAAAAAAATATGTGCACGAATCTAATTACGTGTGCAAATTAATAATTATCAAAAACTAAAAAATATAAATAAAATAAAAATAAATATAAAATATAATAAAATATTTAAATAAATATAAATAAAATAATAGTTAAAGTTTTGAAGTGATATCAAGCAATTAATAAAAAAGTGAAGTTCTAGATCTATCGATAAGAATAAATGTATCTGCTTAGATATTATATACTATATACTTTTATTATATATTATATATTTTTATATATTTATATCTTGTCAAGACATACATATTAATACATATTAATATTTTATGTTGGATCAATGGATATTAAAAGAAAACAAAGGAGAGCACTGAAATTTTTTGACAAAAATGAATTTGACAAGCGATATTCAAAGAAGAATAAGAAATGTCTACAAAATGTTACACATAATTACAAATAGTAATAAATATAAATAATAATAAAAATATAAAAAAAAAAAAATATATAAAAAATAATATATCTCTATCTATATATATAATATCATATAAAAAAATATATAATATAAATAATAATAATAAATACAAAATAAATTGAGAGAAACGAGTGAATTTGGCAAGAAAAGAAGTGGTACCTTACCGACTCGAATCACAAATGAGAATACGAACATTAATGTACTGATTCAAGAAGAACAGAATATAAGCATAACAAATATTGCAAATGTTATTAATGTGTTTTATGGTTCTGCCATTTAGTAATTCATGGTTGTGATATGAAGGTCTGTGCAAAAAGGGTTTCTCGATTGCTAATAGAATATTTGAAGCTTAAAAGGCTTTTTATTTGTATTGAGCTTCTACAGATGTTAAAATCAAAAAATGACTTATTTTTCTGGATATAGTTCAATGTGATGAAACTTGTATTTATCTCTAAGACTCAAAAAGTATCACACAATCGATGAATTAAAAAAAAATTCCAAAACAGAAAGATTATTTAAAGATTTTTTCAGGATAAAAATGATTTAGTCCTTGCTAACTTGAAACAAAATAACACCATAAACAGTACGTCCTCCATCAACACTCTGCATAAGCTTAATGACAGTATAGAGAAAAAGAAGAGATAAAAAGATGATATTTCTATCAAAATTCATCAGGATTATATTAGGTGGCACATTTGTTTTTGAAAATTCAACTGATTGCTAAAATGGGGGAAGGTCAATTGTTCCTCATCCAGTATACATTTCTGATATATGTTTTTATTTGTTGGGATCAATTCAAGATTATTAGTTTGTATAACGAATCGACAGCATAGAGAAGCTCAAAATCACTTTAAAGTCCTGGTTCAAAAAAGCTCTCAAGATTTTAACAAAAACGAATTTTACTAAAAATAACTTTCAAAAATATAATATTAAATCTTGAAAAATTATCAAAGTTAGAGAATTAAGCCCGATAACAGTTTCGTATAAGATAGAGTTATGGATAAATATTTAATCTTTATAAATCTCTCTTATACTATAAAATATACACATAAAATAAATCTGTGAAAATGAATTTATCCTTTTTCTCTTACGATTGATGAACAATTACCAAAATGAAAATATCTCAAGGGTTCACCAGTTAATTATTTTAATTTCTTTTCTCTTTCTAAATCAAATAAAACTCTAAGAGAGGCTTGAGGGGTTATTACATATAGAAAATCTAATTAATTGATATAATTCAATTTAAGAGAAAGCACAGAGGATATACTTGTTTCCTAAAAAATATAAATTATACATTCATAATCTGCTTCTCTTTAGATTATTTCTGATCAGTTATTATAACTCTAAGTATTTTTTTGTTTTTCTTTATTAAATTATACCGACTTGTTTTCCAATTTTCTATAAATATTGGACAAAATGTTGGTCCAAATGGCAATCCCATGGAAACGTCGTTTATCTCAGTATGGTGGTTCATTGGTAAATAAAATGAAATATCTTTGGTACAGAATTCTAATAATTTTCTCATGCTTAAACTGTCCACAAAATTATTTTCAAAGTTATCCTTCTGAAGAAGCACAAAAAAGAGAGACATAATAAACTTGAAATACCAAATTTTATTTGTTCAAATGAGGACTTCATATATCATAAAAATTAGTATGGTTATAATTGAAAAAATATTAGGTATACGCCTTGAAAGTAAATAGTTGTAATAAAGAAAATTTATTTATTTGTTCAAATAAACTATTGAATATATTTTGTTTATGCATTTTTAAAAAATAATCTATAAAAAATATTCTGATATCTTTAATTATATCTTATTTTCATTAGTTTTACATGGCAGTTATTTTACCAAATAAGCAACATTTGCGCGAAGTGATGTTATTTCATTTTGTTGGAGCTTACTGGACAATGATCTTTTAAAAGCCGCTTGGAAAAGATAGTTTGCACGTTTCGGAAAGAAGGATTTATGGTGGAAGAGAAACAGCGTCCAGGATAAACGAAAGTATTTGAAGATCAAAACTTGGAAGTATTGCTGGCTGAAGATACATGCCAAACTTAAACTGATCTTGCTAAATAATTAAATGCTTCTCAACCTTCAATTAATCGACATCTAAAACCCATTGGAAGGGTAAACAAAGTTTGAAGATGGGTACCATACGAGCTCCAAGTAAAAGACCTGAATAGACGTAAAGTCACAAGTGAGATTATGCCTGCTCGAATAAAAAGGAAAAGTTTCCTGCACCGAATTATTACGGGTGACAAAAAGTGAACTTCTTTCAAAAACCCTAAACGCAGAAAAAAAATTTGCGATTCCGGACAACCCTTTAAAGCAATACCAAAGAGAAACATCCATAGGCAAAAGGCTCTCCTAAGCATGTTGTGGGACCAAAACGGTGTCATCCATCATGAGTTCCTAAAGCAAGGTGAAACAGTTACAGAGGTGTTGTACCGAGAACAATTTATACGTCTAAGCCAGACAAATCAGATCGGAATATTTGAAAAGGAAGCACAAAGTAATTTTGCAGCATGACAACACCCGGACACATGTCAACAAACGAGCCCAGGAAACGTTAGACTGGTATTTGTTTCGGTGGATGGTACATTCACTTTCCGAAAAGCACTTCTAATCCTTTGTGGGAGCTGAAAACCAGATCGCTGATTGCACAGCTACCAAAGATTCTGATTTCTGTTTTCGAAGAAATCATCAGTATCTTGAAAAACGGGAGAAAGTTATTATTAACGATGGAAAATATTTTGAATAAATTAACCTTTTCCTGTTCTGTTTACCTTATGTTTATATTAATTATTAAATAAAGAAACAATATTGTAAATGAAGACTTAATTTCAATGCATAAACCTAATAAATAATTTGTATTCTTATTATTTTAAGTGTAATTAAAGATTAAAATTAACTAAAAAGTCACCAAAAATTGTTTATTAACGATTTTAGTTTAAGTTCTGAAACTGAAATATTGACAGTTTAAATATCTATTTAGCCACAGATTTCTGCCTGAGAAATTGTCTAGGAGCACAGCGACCGTTTACTATTCATATGGAAGACAATTTCGGAGTCGAAGTGATGCAGATAATTCGACCTTATAAATGTAACTTTTTATGCCATTGCGTGAGTTGCTTGGAATGTTGCAAAGACGAAATTGAGGTTCAATTTCCGATTGGGGTTACAGTAGGATATGTGCAGCAACTCTATGAGGGTTGTTTTATTAGATATTCTATAAAGAATCAGCTGAAAGAGACAGTCTTAAAATTACACGGTCCTTCTTACTTTTACTGCTACTGTCCAGGAGATGATGTACCATTTTTAGTGAGAATATTTCTAATTTAATATAACGATAGATAACATTTTTAATTGAGTTATTTTTTCAGTTAAAGATAAATATTTTATATTTATAATTTTTTGCTCTTTACCATAATTTAAGGTCAGAAGAAATTGAATATTGTATTATAAAATTTTATATCGTAAATTAAATTTAAATGTGATATTGGCCCCTATGATTACCAATTATTACACTATGGCGCAGTTCCTTCGTCGTAAAACTTTCGAGAACCTTAACGAGGTTAAAAAATTTTTCGCCTCGAAATCTTCAAAGTCGTATCGAGCTGCAAACCAAAATTTGGCTGAAAGATGGTTATAAGTCATAGAAAATAATGGGTTTTACTTTGAAAATTAAATATGATTGTAATATGCACTTTTGTACATTTGAACTTTATTGAATAAAGGTAACATAACATATGGGACACCCTATTAATAATACTCGAACTATTGTTTTTTCATAAATCATTCTAAAGTATAAAAAAAATGTAATAGAGTTAAAATTATAAAAATATTGTATTTAAGTACACATAGATTCAGCTTTTCAGTAGTTTTAAAATGATACCACTTTTTGGGTGAATCTAAAATTTAAATGATGTGGTTAAACAAATACTTAAGGTAACTAAAAAATGAAAAACTTGTGACTCACCCTAGTAAATTACACGGTTTTACTTCTATTTTGACATTTTAAAGGTTACTTTGAATATTTTATTCATGAATAATTTTTTTATTCAAGCAATTGGAATGTAAGAAGTTATATTCTCGTGAAATCCAGAACATTCTTCATTCTTAATTGATCGTCCTCCTTGAATTATCAATTCCATTAAATCTTTCCTTTCTAACATATTCCTTCCAGCTGAAAATAGATTTTCGATGGTGTTCAAGAAAGGCGGATAGGGAGTTAAAAAATAATATTCAATCCATTTTCTTCAATCAAATTTTTATTCTTTTACTTTTGTTGAAAAAATTTGTTTTTTATTTTTTTACTCAAAAAAAAAAGAAGATTCTACTTCAAAACGGTAATTTCTTTGCTTTTTACATAATTGGTATTCAGTTATCCATTTTTCTTACCTTTCCAATTTGATTTAAATGACGAATTATAGTGATATGATCGATGCTGAGTTATTCTGTTACTTACATATAGTGGTTTTTGATGATAACTTTACATAATCACTGTAAATGTTCTTGGTATTCAATGATTTCATCTCCTCCCAAAAACGTTCGTATCAACATTGCACACACGATCATTAATTACTCCTTAGTCATATGCATTATTATCTTTTGCAAGCCGTTTCAGAATCTTTTTTGCCTAATGTGGTACTCGTTAAAGAAAATTGCTCTAATGTGACTCTTCCATGTTCCGTTAAATCGGCTGGAAAATTTATAATTAATACTAACTTTACATTATTTATAATAAGAAATACTAAATGACATTCGGGCTTTCAAACGATTTCAAAAATATGACCATTATTTAAACATAATGTACTTTGAAATATATAAAGTTAAATAATTAAAAAAATAAATAATTAATTAAATTCTAATAATGTAAAGTACTTTCAATTATTTGAATTACTTTGAAAATTATTTTTTTAATTTATGGTTATAAATTTCACCAAATTTGAGAAAAAAGTGCTTTGAAATATCTTACTGACATTAAAAATATTTAAAAATTTTATTCTAATTTTATATAATATTTTCTGAGAAAAAATATTACTCATTATTCATTCAAACCAAACTTTTCGTAAAATATCATTTTAAAAGAAAAATAGTTTTAAAAAATGCAAAAATTAGTTTTACAGTTAATCAATAATTATTACCATTAAAAAGCAATAAAGATATTATCTTAAGCTCATGTCTGAAGATGGCATTAATGAGGTCGGGAAAATATCAAAACAATGGACAAATTTATTTAAAGAAATCTACACTGATGCTGATAATTATTGCGTTCAATTTCCTATTGATCTGGACTCTCGCATCAAAGCCGTCGTACTTGGATCAGTTTTCCTCATAGTAAAACATTAGATATTTTATACTAATAATTATTTTCATGGTTTAGGACTTTATGTATTTCGAAAATAAAAGAAAGGAAAAATGAAATTGACATTTACACTATCTTGTAATGATTTTTGCACTAATTTACAAAGCAAAAACTAGTTCACTTTTTCCTATTAAGGAGATTTATATTGTTTTAATTGAAATTCCACGAAGGGCTTTTATAGACTTTATTCAGCTTCTTCTTAATTGTAGACTTTATATCATAGGAAATTGAGAGTAATTTAAGGACAAATATAATGATATATACATGTAATAATGTAATATATAAACAAGAACTTTAATAAAAAGGGTAATGATACTGTTTTATGTTGTTTAAATCAATGCAATTACACTTGGTCAATTGGTTGTGGGCATTTGTGCAACTTAAGATGTAAGTCGACTTTACATCATTACATGTTCTGTAATAGAACGAAAGTTCCAAATTTCTTTTATCAAGTCTTATTTTCAATGTATGACCCTTTCCAATCTCAAACAGTATCCTTTGTCAAAGTTTTGAATTGTTCTTCACAATTTTTCAATTATTACTATTAACCTTTATATAATACAAAACACAGAAAGCTGCACTTAAAAATTAAAATTATTACTCAATAAATAACAAATATTAAATTGATAATAAATTATTAATTAAAATTATCAATCCAATCAATAATAAATATATTTTTATTTACTTAAAATAAACGAATACAAATTTTTTATACTATAGAAAAATTCAATTGATTTGAAACAATTTTTAATAAATCTGAAAAATATTTATGTCAATAATATTTTAATATGGAAAAAATAATTTCACTAAATAATTTTAATTAGAAAAAATAATTTTACTTAAAATGTCTGACAGATTGTGAAAATTAAAAAATCTAATAGAGACTATGTTAAAAAAAATTATTTCTTGAACATAATTTTCGTTTTACAATTTTTTAAAAATAAAAAAACATAATAGAAACATAATGAAAATTTTATTAATAAAAATGTTTCAATTTTATAATCTGTTAAATTGAAAAACAGAATTTGTACTTTTAAGAAAAGAAATTTCATTTAGAATCTCGTTTTCTTTTAGAATGAAAAAACGATAAAATATTATCAAAATAATATTTTAATAATACAAATCTTGTGCTTTATTGATTACCAACCTTTTTTGATATAGGTAAAATAGGATAAATAACGACCAAGAGAGTGATACAAATTAAATCGTACAAGTAAAACACTGTGGAGAACCTTTGACTTTTGCCTAAATAAGCAACCAAATATGATTTACTGTTTTTAATATCATTGTTACTTTCTCCGACTTAACTTTACATAAGTTTTATTATTTTCTAAGACATTAAAGCTTCTGGAGTAAAATGACCCGTAGGTCAATTTCCTATTTATAAATTTAATACCAAAGTTTTATTGAAAATTGAATTTTTAGTGATTTTTATTAATTTAATATGAAAAAATATATAGAGAAAAAAAATTATCGAATTCTATTATTAAGCAAGTGTTCCATTATTTTAACACAAAGAAAAAATATAAAAAATTTCAGAATCAGAAAACCAGGAAATCGTAACCTGGTCAAAATTTTTGATCAATCGGATTCTATCAAGGATTTAGAACGCATCGGGACACTAATTCCAGTACATTTTCAAACAAATGTCGTTTGTATACAGGACAGCTTCTGGAAGACTCACAATTATCTACTCGCACAGGTTGTGGACAAGTTGGAGTTTCAAGAACTTTTTTGTAGTGCATATTAACATATTTAAATATGCCCCGGACAAAACCTAAATGGTTTAAAGCCTAATACTAATAGATTAGTAGTAGCGGATAAACTACACAATTTCACTTCCAAATATGGCTAGAAAAAACAGAAATTTTATTGACAAAATAATTATGGGAGATGAACAGCAATTTCACTTGAATGGCTATGTCAATAAACAAAATACAAAATTTTGGTATACCAAGAATTCAAAGATGATCCATTCACATGAATTGATTCCTCTTAAGATGACAGTTTGGTGCGGTGTAACATGTGAGAAGATAAAAAAAGAAATTCTGAAAATGTGCCTGTTAATATATACTTTAAAATGAAAAGTTACTTCATCTGTGTAAATTAGATTTCCAAGAACAACCGAACTATTATTGATTTCATTCATCAAGGTTTGAAACATTGCTGCTTTTTTGCATAAACTTCGTCGTGTAGTTGATGAAGCTTTTGTATTTTGTTTGGATAAAATTGAAGGTTAGATATTAATATCAATATACCTTGCATTTCTTACAGATGTTATAAGACACTTCATAATCTGGAAAAGTTTCTCATTATTTTAATCACCAATTGATCATTTTTCAAGCTATGGGTTATTATATGAACTACGGGTTTTCAAAAAAAATATTTTGCAAAGGTCAGGGTTATGGTCTTCATTGTTAGTATATTTTATTTATTTCAACTATCTTAAAAATCATCCTTTTGATCTTGTTGAATTCATTTTAGCCATCAGCAATATGATTTCCACTTGTTCTTTGAATCAAGATTCCGGATTATTCGACCTTGAATTTGGTGTATATAAATTAGATTTTTTAACTTATTAAAATAATTAGACGCTTATACAAAATTTCAAAAATTCTATTGTTATATAAAAATAAATGTTTTGTGTTGTTTTAAAGTCCGATATTTACTTATTATCCACACTGTATTTCTAATGATACGAAGATCAATTTTTTTGCAATATAATCAAAGATAAAAATGTTTCTAATTTTCAGATATTTCTAGATTTATTTTCGATGTGTCCTTTAAAATAATATATTTAAAGTTTTTACTTCTCTGATCTTTTTGACAACCCAAGTAGTGATTTAAGAGGTTAATTATTAGGTATATGCATTGAAAGTGAGCCTTTTTTAAAAAGCTGTGATAAAGAAAATGTTTTCATTTGTTTAAATAAACTATTTGAATATATATTGTTTGTCCATTTTTTCAAAAATAATCTATAAAACATTAATAACGATGGAAAATAATTTGAATAAATTACCTTTTTCGTTCTATGTTAACTTAACATTTATATTACTTAGTAAATAAAGAAACGATATTGTAGAAAAAGGCTCACTTTCAATGCATAAACCTGATAGAATGTTTAAGTTTAAAAACCCTCTGATGAAGTTTAGAATTTAAGATTTCATTTTAGACAAAATTAGTTTGATCTCAGTGAATGACATCGACATTCACAATCACAAATATTCCATTTTGAACAGCTCAAAAACCAGTTAACACCCACAAGTTCCATTCTTTGAATTTGGGAGGACTCTAAAGGATACAAAAATCATTAAATTCTCATGTTATCACTGCAAATAAATTTTTTTTATTTATTGTGCAATATTTCATTTATTATGACTTACAGTTTAACTTGATTAGTTTCAGTGAAATTTTATATTTCGTAAAATATACTTAAGTGAGAAAATAAAACCTAAAGTATATACGGTAGTACTACAACAGGAAAAAACAATATATTTTTCTTAGAAAATTGAATCGACCAAAATATAATCAGAATGAAAATTAAATTTACTGTCCCTCTTTCTGTCTTTCTACGCTTTTTCTTTCTATTTTTGCGAAAAGTGGTCTGAGAGATGATTTTCTTCATAGAAATTGATTCTCCAGGTAAAATCAATAATAAATTTTCTAGTTTTTAAAATAATCAATTAACACATTTTTGAAGCAAAAAAATATTCCAAAATATTTAATATTTTTAATATCAATTTATATAATAATAATAATATGTAATACTATTTTTATTTTAATTATTTTTAAATTAATTTTAGAAATAATAAAATTATTTATAACAATTTCTCTAAATTTCATTTACCAATATCTGATTTAATAAAGAATCTAATATTAAAAATATTGCCAAATCATTTATTAATGTATCTTAAATTAATATTATTCTTCTTCTATTATTATTATTATTATTATTATTATTATTATTATTATTATTATTATTATTATTATTATTATTATTA
>JBBMKC010221462.1:0-12190 GCA_037834085.1 Bipalium vagum
ATTATTATTATTATTATTATTATTATTATTATTATTATTATTATTATTATTATTATTATTATTATTATTAAAACAAAGTGATAACATGTTAAAAAACTGATAGAGAGTACACCAGTTCGGATTCATTGTTAATAATAATTCCATACCAGTCACAGTGGATGACGAAAGTAAAATTTATTAATTAATAATAAAATATATTCCAAAAATAACTCAGTGTATTTCTGCTTACTTTAACAGAAATGTACAGCATTATTATTGAACATTTTATATTTGTTATTGGCGAAGTATTAAGGACACTTAATATTTTGTTAGGACTATGATAGAAAAATTGTTTCACATTGTATTGACGATTGAAAATTATTTTATTTGCTCCATGGAAAATCATAATATTTTTTACGAAATTTCATATTTTTGTATACTTTATTAACTGACCTTAATATTGAAAAAAATGTGATCATTGCTGGATAATAAGAGCCATGTTTTGTGTTTTTTATAAATTATTTATTTATTAAGCCAATCACATAATAATAGTGTAATAATATATAAATAAAATATTATGTCATGTATTATATATTATAATATTCAATTAATTTTATTTTAACCCAATATTTTAAATACTAAAGAAATTATTTTTCAACGATCAGCACTTGATTGAGTATTCATTCAAAAAATTGTATTGATTTTATTTATGTTGAAAATGAATTGAAAACCAATGAAAATTACAATTAACAAAAACCGGTTAAATTGTTTTAAAAAATGCTCCTCATATTTAATATAGTTCGTTCAAATTTAATTTACAACATCGTTACTGGTGATGAAACAGTAAGATATAAGTCACCGAAAGTAATGAACAATCCACTTTTTGGGTATAATAATCTGTTTCTTTGATTCAAAGAAAATGTGACGATAGCCTTAGAGTAATGATTCTTAACATTTTTGTTTGTGTTCCCTCCAAGTCTGTGATAAAAAATCATGCCATATCTCGCCTTTCATATATACAGTGAACAAAAATACAAAGGTATGAATATCAAAAGTTATGACAAAACGCATACGAATACCAAAAGCAAGTGAAGCAGATAAATTCCGTTTATTGCGTTATTAGTGAGAACCTTATGACTGATGACACTGCGGATAGTCTTAATATCCTGGCTAATGGGAGAAGGTTGCAACCTTTAAATTACCAGTTTTTACATCGTCAAATTTGATACGTGTCTTGCCAGAATATTTGCAACAGCAGAAAATGGACATTCCACTGGGTATGATGATGGGAAAGACAGCAACATTTTTTTCGCCATATTTGTGATTGTTGGATAAATTCGTTGAAAATCTTCAATCAGTCACATTGATCTTGATAATCTCGAGAAAAGAATTTTGCAACTTTGATCATTTTTCAAATCATTTATTTTTTATATATTAAAAGAAAATTAAGAAGTAACAATAAAAATTTAGTGAAAAATGTTTAACAACACTGAAAGATTAATTAGTGACCTTCTGTACTAAATAATAATATATTAAAATGATATTATTTATAAAAGGGGCTTCAATTTATTTATGTACATTATCCTTTTAATCTAATGGATTATTTTATATACACAAAAAGATAAGAAATTAGAATAGTTCCCATAATTTTATAACAGAAACAATTGATTATCAAATTACTAAAGCAGAAAAGTTATCTTCCTTCCTCCCAATACATTGCATGGCAATCCCGCCGCTCTCATTGGGAAATCTGGGAAATGGTAAAAGAAAATAAAGCACTTATCTTACGAAACTCCTTGCTTAATGTGTCTCCAATTCATCTTAATACGATCTAATTCTTAAATATGGTTATTTAAATAATAATGAATATTATCATTGAATATAAATGTGATAATAATTAACCTAACAGTTTCGTTATAATTAATTTTATTATTTTGAGTTTTGGAAAATATTGTAAAATAGAATAAGGAGGAATATGTTTAGATAATCCTAAACATAAACATAATCCTTGAGAACTTTAAATATGTGATCAATTATAACAGAGAATGAACGGGTGCTAATTTATAAATGAAACCAAACGACCTGGTAACCATAGGAATACATTGCTTTTTAAAACATTCGTGATATAGTGAGCGAAATACGGCTAGGTCCACCATTATTCAGTGAAATAATAATAAACAGAAAGAGTTTGATATGAAAGTTCCTTTAGAAAATGTACAAAAATTTGATATCTATATAAAATATAAAAAATAGCAAATTTATTTGATTTTTCTTGAATATTTCATGTTTATTGATTTTAACGAGTTTCACATTTAAATATGAAATATCAGAGTAGCATTTCAAGGTCAACATATTTCGAACTGTTATAAAATGCTAATTTTTATGGTGAAACTAACCGTATTTTGAACCATGTATCAGCCTCCATGGTTTTAAAGACAAACGGGCCAAATCAAAGTTCTCTTGACTCTGTTATTTATATAAATAAAAATTATCATTGACTGAGGAAACTATTAATATCATTAAGTATTATCAAATTATCCCGGTCAGATAGGATGTCAAATCAATATATATTCAGTATTCTTTGTCTCAGATGAATTATGCCGTTTAACTTATCAGAGATCGTATTTTAATTCTGTCTAGGAGTATACCTAAGATAATGGTGAATGAGTTTTTCCTTCATTTGTTAATGATTATCTAAAGGCAGAAGCTAATTTATTATCCTGGACTTTTCAACTGAATTTTATCAGTATAAAAAGAAAAAGATTAATTCGGAAGTCCATACAAAAAAACTAAATTTGACTTGCATAAAAAAGTCGAAAAATCAGTCATAAAATTCTTCCTCAAGTCATACTTGTTCCTTATGAAAACAGGTTACACTGATACCATCAATGATAGTCAGATGCACATTCTGCATAAATATATACTTTTCGGAATTTGGAATTAATTCATTTTCAGAAATTGGAAATTATAGGAACTTTTACTTATTACCTCGGAACTTGTTACCTCTTAAAAATGTTATTTATAAATTTACATATTATTAAAAGCGGATCATTTCCAGTTTACATAAAATAAATTTATTGTAGATTTCTTAAATTATCTTGTTTTAAATATACTTGGAGTTTAAGGTATCGATTTTGAAGCTCGGGAATATATATGACAATTAAATATATTCGATTTACATTTTTCAACGAAATAGAATTTCCAAAATTTTATGTTTAAATATGTTTGTTTAAATAAGTAGAATTTATTAGGTTGAACAGAAAGTTTTTGCCCATTTTTAAGCAAAAATAAAAACAAAATATTTTTTAACAAAATATAGTTTCCATTATTATCAATAACTTATCTCCATCTTTATGGCAAACCATCGATGATTCTAGCAAAGAATTCTTCGAATTTGGAGTCGAAGAAAGTCACAAGAGCAGATTTAACATCAATCGAATTAATGAATGATCTCTAGTGCAAATAATTTTACAAAGAACGAAATAAGTTGTTATGATATATATATATATATATATATATATATATATAGTCCGATGGTGCAATGTCAGGAGAATATTGAGAGTTCCAAACCAAGATCTTGTACCTTTCGCAGGGCTTTGATTGCCATGTGTTGCCTTCCATTGTAATGGTGTTGAATAATACACTTTTTATTGGTTAAATTACGATATTTATTTTAAATTTCGGCTGATAATCGTTTCCTTGTTTGCAGTACAGATCAGCTGTTATTTTTTCGCCAAGAGGCAGCAATTCAAAATTTACAGATCTTTTGCGATTCCATCAAATAGAAAGCTTGGTCTTTTTTCATGGATATTCGTTTTTGATATGGTAGGAACTGGTTTGACTGGTAAGACATAGGTTCATCTACTCGTGACATTACTGTAACGAATCCGATTTTCTGGTTATCAATCGATCAAAAATGGCTCGTTTTTATTTCGCAGAAGTAGGGAAGAGCATACAGAAATACAATCCTTTTTTTGCTATTTAATGAGGTGCCCATTAAGACCATTTCTTTAAAAATTATACTTTATGAATATTTTTTATAACGGCTGTTTGTGAAACCCGCAGTCTCTTCGCTAATTCTCTGATAGTCTCAAATGGGTCTGTTTTTAATTCAGACTCCAAGATGACATCATCAACAACAGAAGGCTTTCCAGAACGTGGTTTATCTTCAAAGCTGAAATTGTCAATTTGAAATTTTTGAAACCAGACCTGAGTTGTTCTGTCTTTTACGACAGCTCTCCAAATACATCCTGCAAATTTCTGGTTGTCTCAGCCACTGTTCTTTTTCTTAACTTCATAGAAGATGCAATATCGTAGATATTATTATTGATTATTATTCACTTTAGCGCTATCTAAGCAAAAACAATTCAGATAAATAATTTATATATCTTATTAATTATAATTTAATTACAATAATAATATAATAATAATTACGTTTTACTGCAATGCAACAGGACGTGTTTTATTTGAGCTATAACATAATATTAAAAATCGGAATGAAATTTCTGTTCAGCTTGATATCAAATTTAATTGCAGTACTTTCAAATTAAGGAAATATCAATGTTAAAATAAATAATTAAATATTTAATAGCCTAATGAAATTACTTCAAAGATCCTTGTTTCTCTAGATCAACCTTAATCTTACTATATATATAAAAATATAAAATATTGATTTAATTAAATTTATAAATATTCCCGGTGTCTTCAGTAACAAAGCATTTTTGTTTTAATAATGTTCGAAATGGTCACTGAATTTGTGATTTATAATTCAGGAGTAATTTTATCAAACCAAGTTAATTTATTACTGAAAGTTATTATAAGATTGACAAGAGATGTTAAATAAATAAAACATTTGATTTTCGATAAGATAAGCAGCCTGCTAACCCCATATATCTTCTATGAATTTTTCGGAAAATACATTCATTATTTATTTTAGTCATGGCCAATTCAAATATATTAAATAAATAATAAAATGTATTTTTTTAAAAAAAGAAATCATTGTTTTGAAGAAAATGTTGAATAATTTGTAAAAAATCTAAAATATACATATTCGTCGGAACGTGTTCAGTTTTGTTCCGATATATTCGACGAAAGATTATAATTGTTATTACTACTATTTTTTTTTATTTAAAATACATTTTAAACAAATATTTATAATTAATCACATTAAAAAGTAATAAAAGAGTTGAATAAAATATTTTAGAATTGAAAATATTTTTATTTATTTATTTTTTCTTTTTGTTTCTTCTTATGATTATCGTTAATTTTTAGAGGAAACATTCGATATTTTCTTTTTTTTCAATTTCTTTTCTCTTAGCAGAAAATAAAAAGATGCGCGAGAAAAGCATAAAAAATCTTTTCAAAAAATAAAAATAATAAAATTATATAATAACATTTTGGAACTGTTTCCATGAAGAGGTTTTTACAGTGATATTTCTGATGATATGTTTTCAAGTGTTACATGATGTATTTACATTTTATTTTAATAATAATGCTTCTGATAATTGTAGTATCAATAGCAATAATTAAAACAAAAAATAGCATATAATCTGGTGTACTTTTATTTGTAGATATTCGTTTAATTATCCATTATCACTCTTCAACTGAATCTAGTAATTGTTATTTCTGCTTCGAGAACTCTAATTATAATAAATTTCTCATTCAGAGGATATTAATAGCCAAAGTAACGATTTTGGCGAAGGAGGAAAAGGGAGAAATTATCACCGAAAAGGAGGTCTCAATTGATCAGCGCTATATGATCCTTTACTACACCGAAAATGACAGTGATATCGAATTGAATTATATTGTTTAAAGGTATTCTTTGTTGAGAAAGATATGTTAAAATTGTTTTCGGTTTAATCTTTTCCCTAATTTTTCATTTGAAAGCAAAATAAAAATATTCAACTTTTTTCTTGGTGTTCTTCTTTATAAATATGAAATAAATAAGAGGTTTGATATTTGTATTGTTTGATCAAAGTTTCTCACAATTTAGAAAAGTACTGATTTGACGTATGAGCGATAGTGATATATATCTGAAGTAATAAGACTTGCAGAACCATTTATCCCTTAATAATAATAATTCTTTTCTTCTTTTTCTTTTTCTTCTTCTTCTTCTTCTTCTTATTATTATTATTATTATTATTATTATTATTATTATTATTATTATTGTCATGGTTGTAATCATAAAATAACCAAATAAAATATTTCACTCAAAAACCCTGAAAGGCATTGGTGTGGATTTGGATTAGAACTAAATTTATTCATCATCCCCCATCCACAGTACAATATATTGAAGAAAATCAATTTTTTCGCAAAAATATGTTAGCTTTAATTATAATAAGTGACATGACCAGTAAACCATATCGAAGTAAGCGAATTTATTTTAGTATAGCTGGCACTAATAATAAACTGGAAACAGTAGCGAATTATAACAAAGTAACCTCGGAAAACTTGATTCCTTGTCAAAGAAAAATGTGAATGGAATTGCTGTTATAATATCAAGCAATGTGTGACAATTTGCATAACAAATAGGTCAGTTAATTCGTATAGACGTAACCATAAATCACTTACATACGTTATGTTGTTACCTGTCTATATGGTTAATTAGAATGATTACCCCGTTTCGCCAGTAGTCGACTGCGTCATGCCAGCAAAACAAAGTTTCCCTAACTGTTTGACCGATAATTACCGAAATTTCAGTGAATTCTTATCCAAGGTTGAATTAATTTAGTCACAATTTATGACCTGCCACATTTTGAAATTTATTATTCTTTTAAAAATTATATATTTTGAAAATATAATTAATAATAAATCCAAATCATCCTATGAAATCAGCTCCTGATCTTGATTTCACCATTTCATCCCCTCTCCTCAACAGAGATACTATCTGTAAATAAAGACAAGTCAAGTGGAAAGATTTTGGGAAAACGAATATCAAATTTGGATTTATTTCTTTTTGATCAATAATTTGACATTTTTGACACGTTTTCACTTTGACAATTTCAACACAATTTGACGGTTTCCCATTTATTATTTCTTCCATAATTAAAACAACAAATTTTCGACATGATACTTTTTTCAGTATTGCAAATTTATCTGATAGCATTGGTTTTATGGTTTCGAGACTCATTTTTATAAATTCTTTTCATAATTATTAAAAGGATTACTGGTTCAAAATATTATATATATAAGATTGGATTAAATTTCACATAATGCTTTCCTAACTCTTAAGAATTTGTAAAACCTTTTTTTAAAAAAAATAATTGTTTTAAAAAAAGTGAAATTTTAAAATGTTTTGTTAATAAAATAACATGAATTTTACATTGTTTTTTACTCTCATTTTAAAAATATGAACCTTCATTTTAAAATAAGAAAATCAATTTTGATTTAATAAACACACATTTTGAAAAAATTACAATATGAAAAAAAAATGACAATCCTGGTATGAAACTTATCATATGACGATAATGTGATGACACAATCGCTTGGCAATTTTAATGTACCAAACATTTTTATAAGCTTAATTAAAGTTTCTTCATCTGATGGACACGATTGTCTGATGCTATTTTTTCACTTTGCCAAAATATTTTCAGCTATTTCTTTTTTGGTATAGCGGTTAAGATACGATTCTTTTCCTATACGATCCCGATACGATTCTTTTCCTATCTTCATTGGAGAACATCAGCGAATGTTTAATAATTATTCAAAAAAATTTACAAAACGTATTCAATAATGCATTTCAACGAATTTAAAATTGATTTACATAAATTCAAAATTGATTTTCCTACTTTCAAAATTTAGATTCTGACATTCAAAATGATAGTAAAAACCCTGTAATTTGTTAAAATAATTGAATAATGAGATTAATTAAAATAATTAATTCGTAATAAATAATTATTATTTGTGATGCCCTTATAATAGGTTTTATTATTATTTTAATTATTATTACTATTATTATTTTAATTATTATTACTACTATTAAATTTCAAAACCTTACCATACACTTGGTTAGACACCAGTCTCATCTACAGCATATTATGTCTCTATGATAGTAAACTATTTGCTTAAATAAGTGATTCTGTGCTTTCCATTTTAAGACTATCAGAATTGTGAATCAATTAGTATCAATTAGAATCAAGTAGTATTGGTAAGAATTATTATTATTTCACTATTAAATAAAATTCGTTCAGCAAAAAATGAAGTCTCTTCTAATTTTGAAATTCTAAAACAATTTTTCTGATGCAAAAACACTGATGGCGGTTCAGAATTTTGTTTCGAACTGAATGTACGATTACAAAACAGTACCAACATCTGTTTGACATTTGCTATGGCAAACTGGTTACATAAAGTCGCTGTAATTTTCAGAGGTCTGCAAAGAACCAAAATAATATTAAGTCGTGGATATTTCTATTTTCGAACCTTTTTCTTTCTCGGAACGCAAAAGACCGTTTGAAAAATCTGAAATTTTTTGTTACGGACTTTATTATTTGTAAGTAGTATTATTTAATGGCGTTCATGTCTCAATTCCTTTTTTCCCACAAAGCCACGTGGAAAAAAACCATGGTGAAATATTTAATGGTTTTCTTTTGTTTGTTATTAAAGTTTATATGTGCTATAGTTAAACTTGAATTTACATTGAGAAATTGTTAACTTATTTAATTTATTGGGATCATCACAAAAATATATTCACACAGTCTTTGTATTTTTTAAAATTATATAATTAAATAAATACTTCGATAACCTTAGAATGTGAATAATAATAAAAACCTTATTCAGTTAAAACAAAATTAAATTAGTTTATATTAAATAAAAACGATTTTGTTTTTTATACTCTGTTTTTGGTTTTTTAATTTTTCACAAAAAGTTTATGTAAAATTAATTTTCTAATTTCAACCTTTCGATTATTGAACTATGAAGAATCTGTAACGATTTTAAATGATATTAAATTATAAAAAATAATTTATAAATATTTTTAAAAATAACTGTGAAGTATTATATTATAATTTAATGCTTAATGTAAAATATTTTAAATTTTAAATAAATTTAAAGTTTTAAAAAGTAAAAATGAAATTAATGTTAATAAAATTTTTAGATAATTATTTTGTTTAAATAAATAATAAAAATAAATACTTAATAAACTACTCAATTATTATCATAAAAAAATATGATACTCAATCATGACTTTATGAATTCCGAAAGTTTAAATAACGTAGCAGTAACTAATCTATGTAATTAAAAAAAAAATAAAATGAAATAATATCTGACTCTTCACAACCACATACTTCGATAATTTGAAAGTAATTGTTTTCCTAAAATGGTTTCCTTTCCATCATTAAATCTTAAGTCCCGATTCAAATTTGTATTTATAATTTTTAAAGTAAGGATTTTACGAAATAATAATATACGGTATTAATACGACATTAATTATAAATAAATTATTTTTCTGTAAAATTTCAATGTCATTTGTTTTAATTATAGTATATTATATTATGTATTATAATATATTTTCATAAATTATTAAAATTAATAAAAGTTTTTTATTAATTTTTATTATTATTAATAATTAAATAAGTATATGAATTTATTAATATGTCCCAATTATAAATAACTTATTAAGACTAATAATATTATATTATTTTTCTTGATTTTATTTTTTATTGTTTATGAAATGGAAAATTACTTCAATAATTGTGGAAAACTATTTTTCATTAATTTTCAGTGATTTTTTCATTTATCTTTGATCATCTTGAATTATAAAAGCTATATAAGAAAATATTAATAATATTAAATCCGTAAAAGATAACTTAATATGGTAGAAGGACAATTAAATTATTGTATAATAACAAATCATGGAAAAATAATAATCTTATTATGCTTTTTAAATTGGAATATTTGCCAAAACGATAAATACTGAATTTTTGAGACCAAAATTATTTCTGGGAGACAGAATTTGTATACGTTTACTTTTAATTATTCCATTTTTAAATATCATAATATAATATTATTAAAAAATAAAAATAAAATGTCAAATTAATTTGTGAAATTAGTAATAATAATAAAAATAATAATAATAATAAAAATAATATTTTATTAAAAGAAGAGAAAAGTTAATAATAATAATTTCTTGAGAACTAAACCGTATAACATAATTGACCCAGGGGGGCCTAATTTGATCAAATTTTAATCCGAATGGTCTTTGTTGTATTTTTCAGTAGAGTACTGCATGATGTAATTGTTTCTTGACATGTAATGCTGTCTGAGATAATTATTTTTCCTTTTTGAATTTGTCGGAATCATTAGTTGCCTTGTAGATTTTCTTTTGAGGTCTATGTGAGAAAAGTTCATCAAAAATCTCTCAGATGTGGGAGGTGTCTAATTGACTGTCGTAGAATATATATTGGCTTCTTATAGTTAAAAAGAAAATTTTTTTATTATATTTTGACGGAAATACTGATCAAAGGAGTTATTATTTGACACATTAAGGAGATGATATTCTCAATATATTTTTTAAACATACCTACATTCCGTCGAGCTTGGTCAACAACGAACAATCTAATAAAGAGCATGTATATTATTCTAATTGATTAGATTTTTACATTTTAAAACTTTCTATCTTTATTATTATTAATAATTTTTGATATTTTATTTTTATTATTATTAATTTTTTTTACAACTATTTTATTATTAATATTTTTATTCGATCATGTTACCATTCTGCGTGCTATCAATATTTGATTTTTCGACTGGTAAGTGAGAATAATTTGCGAACATTGAATAATAATGCTTTCTTGTGGATCTAGTTTTTTTGGAATACCTATGAGAGGTGTTTGGTAGTTTTTAGTAAACTGTGTGACATTGTGAGAATATTATTAACGTTTTCGTGGTAATTATAGCTTTTCATTGGTTGGAGAGTAATAAATTGCATTATTATTTGCGCTTATGATTATTACTAAAGCTAACCGTGTTAAAAGTACTGGAGCAAAAATAAAAATATTGAATTACTGAATTTTACCTAAATATTCCAATTTAATTCGAAATGACAAAAATATAATTTATTTTATTAACACAAAATGTACTTAATAGGTGCAATTTAAAGTATGGGATCATGTTTTCCTCTTGTCGGTCAAATTAAAAGAATGGCGCAATTTTGTCATAAAATACATGATCCAAATTTTCACTTTGATTTTATTCATTTTTATCCTCTGTTAAATTATTCATTTATATTAAGATAATTAATTAATTAAAAGTGTTTCAGAAAAAATAATTTGATACTCATATCAAAGAAAGATAAAACCATTCATAAACTTTATCCAGCTATATTAATTTTTTTCTAAGACTTTAAATCTCAATGGACATACCTTTTGATATGGTAAAAATGTCACTTTCTTATTATAAATTATGATTTGTTCATGGCTAAACATCAAATCATATTACAAAATTTTTATTTTTTTTAAATAAAAAGAATTCATACAAAATCATTCTGAAAAAAAATAAATGGATTAACAACTTGTAATCTTTTTGTGGAATCAATTTACAAAGTGAAACTTTCCTAAATCAAATGTAGAATGATACTCCGTCTCTTAATATATTAATGAGGAATTGTAGATATTACGCTGACTTTCTTTTATAATTGTTTTATATGAATACAGTGTTTTATGTAATATTAAATGAATTTATTTTTATATGTCATATAAAACTCTAACTCTTTAACAAATGAATTTATATCATTTAGAGAAATATTATTATTATATTTTATTATTATTAATTAGAAAATTAATAATCATAATAATTAATATTTTAGCAATTACACACATAATATAAATAATTTAAATAAGAACCAAATATTTATTGTAATAATAAAATTCAATAATATTTTAATTTTTTTATTTTGTTTTATTAATAAAATTCATTGATCATTTTACATTAAGAAATATTAATTAAATTCATTCTAATTAATATGGAATTTATAAAATGTCGGAAAGTCAAAATATTTAACATTAGCTTTAATTATAAAATGTTAAACGAAATGGGAAATTACTATAAATTGGAGACACTGTGAAATTGAATGTTTTTAAATTTTTCTTATAAAAAATAATTAATTAAAAAATAACTATTTAAAGACTAATACTTACTTGATGATAGATAAATAAGGTCTTCTTTTAAAATTTAAATAAACAGGTAAAATTTCAAATGAAATGGACAAATTAATATA
>JBBMKC010221473.1:0-12189 GCA_037834085.1 Bipalium vagum
ACAACTTTCATATCAGTAATCACCAGGTGATGGGACCTGTTCAAAATAATATGCAATAATTAAAAGCCACCCTGTATTTTAAATAAAAATAATTTTAAAAATATTTAACAAAGTATTTTTAAAGTTTTTAGAATTAAAAAGGTTTTTTTGTACTTTTGTCCAATAATAATGTAGATAATATTTTTAAATCATGATAAAATTTGAAGATAGACATCGAAGAAGAATAAAATTGACTAAAGAAAATCTGAAAGAAGGGATTGAAACATGTTTCAAGATAGTAGTATAAATAAAATTTTGCGTATTCAAAAATTTTTTTAAAAAAGCGTATATGTTGCACGAGTTAAATATATTTCTAAATAACCACACTCTCTTGTTGTTAAGACTTGGTAATAATAACTATTATCTAATTTTAAATTCGAAATTTTTCTGATAGAAAATTAACTTTTTTAAAATTAAGTTTTATAATTAAAATTATCACCGATTGAATTTTCTGGAAAATGAGCAATACAACCTTTAGTTATTTTCATTACACAGTTTGAAGAAATTGGATTATTATTAATTTTTATATAATACTCTTCTGGTTTTAATGGTTCTAATTCTTTTATACTTTTATATCCATTCACACTATATGAAGATATTTCAGAAATGTTATGTGCTTCTGGAGTTATCTTTATCCTCCGAGATGCTTTTTTTCCTTTTGAATCTGTAACATTTACATCTATTCTATTATTATTTTCAGTAATATTTTAAAAAGAATTATATATTGAAAAATAAATTAAAGCTAATTCATAGTTAAAATTTGGATCAAGATTTAGTGATGTTTCAAACTTGAATGTTATATCTGAGTTTTTAGTTTCAATAATAAATATTGAAAATTTTGGTCGAATTAAATCTGACAACCCCAGGGGTTGTCAGATTAAATTGGTTGTATAACGGGGTTGTGAAATTAAATTGGTTATTTATCGGGGTTGTCAGATTTAGATGGTTGTAAAAAGTGTAAAAAAAAGTAAGTCAGATAATAAGGAAAATGGATCCATCATTTTTAGATAAATTAGCAGTTTTCAGCAACCTTGATTTGTTTGATTGGCTAAGAAGAAAAGAATTGATTCAATTTGAACAAATCTGTGCTGACTGCAAATCGACAATGTCATTTAAGAAGGTTAAAGTGACATCAGATGGTTTTGTATGGAGATGCGACAACAATACCTGTAGAAAATATAAGTCCAGTCTAAGTATAAGAACGCCAATTGCACCAACTTTGGTTTTAACCATTGTTGACACTACTTTTAAACCAGCGAGAGGATACGCTGAAATTATACCTGATAAAGAAGTGTCACAATTTTGCCTATTATAGAAAAGATGGTTAAATTTGGATCAATGATGTATACAGATGAAGCCCATTCTTACAACTTCTTGAGTCAGAAAGATTCTGGGTACAAACATAATACGGTTGTACATAAATACAATTTTGTTGATCCAGATACTGGCGTCCATACGCAAAATGTAGAAAGCTACAATAAAAAGTTAAAAAGAAAAATAAAAGATTGTCAAGGAATCGATGAAGGCAAAAGAGAATATTTTATTAATGAATTTATGTTCTTAGACTATTAATATTAATATAATAATAAGAATAAGAATAATAAAACTTTATATATCTAATAGTTTAAAGCTTCTTAGACATTTTATTATAGCTCACTTAGGCAAAATAAAAAAATTCTATTAACATTTTTTCATTAATAAATATTGCCCAAGGTGTCATCTAAAAAGTCAATTAATGGAATAGTTTTAAAATTTTATTGACATTTTATGCAATCAATATCTTTATTAAGAATATATTCTCTTAAATGAGTGGAATTCGGCCCCAATGTAATAAACAGGATAAAACTAAAACTCCAACAAAAGAAAAGAAAGCAACGACGAACGATAACAGACTGACTGGAGGGGGTGAATGTCAAAGATTTCTAAATCTGCATAAAGACAATTTTAAATCCGATATTTCATGTTCAAATAATAATCTCAATACTAACAAATGTGCTTGGTGTCAGAGGACACAACTGAAGACGAAATCCGTAAACATAAAGGATAAAAAACCGAGCAAACCAAAGATTTATAAAGACTTTTCTTGTCAATATCCCATTCTTAACAATAAAGTTTTGGATTATAAAGAACGTAAAAATGTTAAGAAGTCGACTTCAAATTCAAAATCGATGTACTTCAAAAACAATTGCTGTCAGTGCAACCAATCAAAACTTTCGCTTAATAATCGATGTCCAATGAAATATTTTGACAAGGCATCGTTAAATAACAGCAATGATGTTCTTCACAAATACTCTATTCCCAATGAGCATAGAACGAGAAGGCAAAGTAGGAATAACATAAGAGACCGACCTCACTATCATCATTGTTGCTTTTGTGAAAACTGTTCCAAATACGAAGCAAGAAATCATTTCAAAGTCAAAAGTCCCCAGAATTTCTGCAATACTTACTGTAATGAAACAAGCTTGCAATCATCATACTCCTCTTTAAGATCCGAGTTTTCTTCGTTATCCATTTAGATTCTTAATTATTAATATATTAAGATTATTTTTATCTTTTTCATGATGATATTAATTATAATTAAATAAGTAATATATGGACTTCTTGACTTTAAAAAAATATAATCATTTAATATTTGCCTTGAGTAGTAAATTAATTAAAAAAAATTATTTTCGTGTCGATGTTCTTTGACACCCCTTTACAGAAAAGGTTTATGAAATAAAATTGATTTTGATACGAACGTGTATCAAACTTTACCAATTTTTCTTTTATAATTTCGGTATTGTTTCAGGGTCTCTTGCTCTTCCTTTTGTAATATCAATGAAATTAAAACGATAATCGCGCAGGAGTATGATGTTTGAAAATATGAAATGTTATATCGCGTTTAATTTGGTGAATAGTATTTGATCAATAGTACAGTCCCTGACCATGGAAATAGACTCAGAGAAATAATAACAGTTTTATCAAATTTAATTTATATTTTTCTACGTGATTACTCAGCGTGACTCAAAGTGAGGAGGATCTATTAATTATGACGGCATGATTACAAATCAATTAAATCTGATGGCATATTTAAAATCAAAACAACAAATATAAATACACAGAATACATATATTATTTAACAGTCCACTCGAATTAATTCCAAAATCTTTTTAAATACTAACCTCTGTAATTGATCTATAAACATAAATTCTTGCAAGAAGTCTTCTCTTTTATCTGCATCTACACGGCGAACATCTTTAATAGAATATTTAATTTTTTTATTATAACTCTCTACATGCTGCGTGAGAACACCTGTTACCGGATCCAAAAATTATATTTATGACATACTGTTTTGTGGTTATATATTCCGATTTTGGTTATACTTTCGTCTACTTCTGATGTATCAGTATGGATAATACTTTCTAAACTGTAATTGGATGTAGAATGTAATATTCTTTGACTATACCAATTAAAAATTTTCTTAATCTGATATAAACAGATGCAGAAATTTTAACTGCCTTTTTAATTTTTGCAAAAGTCATATTTCTGAACCATAAAATAATTGCCTTCACTATTATTTCTAGAGGAATCTTAAAATTTGACATGCATGACCCTGTACAAATACTAAGTGTTGTATTATCTTTGAAGCATCTCGATTTGTAGCCATCGGATGTGCTTTTAAGTGGTAGCATATGCATAACGTTTTTTGCATTTTAAGCATTTCATGGACTTCTTTAACAACTCATGTTTTATAAGCCTCTGAATAAGTTCAAAATAATTGAAACGTGAAAGTACATCATTAAAATCATAATCCATATTTTAAATAAAGATAAATTAAAATACAAAATTTGTACATCTTTTACTTATATATATTAATAGATCCAATATTTCTTTATTTAAGCCTTACAAAATCAAGATAAAATTTCCAATTGGTCAAACATCCTATGGAAATTTTATCTTTGTGAGTTGTGAGGTTTAAATAAATATTTTAAAACAAATTTCAAGCATATACATTCTGTATAACAGAATATCAAAAACCAATCTGTATAAAACTTTAATTTTTTGGACATTCAATAGGAAGCAAAGATCAATTTCCCATCACCATTTATTATGTAATTCAAATCACTGTCTGATTTTGTATTTTGAGAAAACGGTTCTTTTGGACTTTTAATTCAACTTTTGTTTGATAAAATATATTGGTTTTACATGCACATAATTCTAACCTACTGTGGTATCATGAACCATTGCATCATTTTAAATTTTACTACTTTAACTCATAACCGTAAATTTAACACTAAAATCCAAGTTTTAACCTGACTCTTTATTTATTACTTTGTATAGCAAAAATTAGTTGGAAAAATAAGCTTTATTGATATTACAATATAGGGGTTATCTTTTCACAAATCAAATCAATTTTAATCAACTATACAACCATTATTCCAATCACAAAGATAAAAATCGATCAAAATCAATATACAATACCGATAAAATGAAAAAGTTAATGAAAATCCCAATAGTTCAAATAATTGTCAAATTAAAGTTAATAAAAGAAAATCAAATGACATAAATGAATCGGACTCATCAACACGAAAAACTTAGCTAACCTTTGGACCGTCATTTAAACGTCTTGATTTCTATTAGTATTTATTATCAAATTACTTATTTTATAAATTATTAGTTTTTTTCGTATATAATATCGAAACAATTGTACAATGAACCTAATCTCATGCTTCACTAACATTTCCATTTTCTTATTATTATAAATATTTATTACCTTAACTCGGTGTGAAATCATTCATCAATGGTTATAGATCAACTAAAAACCCTTTATCGTACACATAAGTTCGATTCATCTTCTTGATTCGCCTATTATCGTACAAGAATATCACCTGGAACAATAATATCTGCTACCACACAACGAATCCACCCAGAATTTTTCGACTATTGATATTGACCAAGATATTTAGTCTATTGTTATTTAGTATTTAATTTAACTTTGTCTTCTAAAGATTTAGAATTCAGGCTCCGAATATTTAGAAGGGACCCAATAACATAAAGTAATCATTGAAACATATTTTTATCTACAGTGCGATCATAATTAATTGCCACACCAACAAAAGTTACAATATCTTAAGCCAAAAGACTGAAAATCTTTGACAAATCTAACAGAAATCTAGTGTATTGTTACTAGTTATAAAGATTTTTTTAAAAATTAGTAATAAAGCTAAATTATTCAAAAATATATAAAAATAAAGAAAAAAACGATCAAAATGAATTGCCGCACTCGATTAATCGATTTTTTCAAAATAAAGTGAAGATAAAATTTTAATACTTTATTAAAAAATAATATTAATACTTTATTGTATTTTAAAATTATAAATTGAATTTTTGTGCCCCATCTTTAACTCGTTATTTATTGATATTTCTAAGATTTTTCTTTGCTAAAATCGAAAACCACCATTTTTCTGTTATTTTTTTCAGATATAATATATACGTTAGAGTTGCAAAGGATTTATTATGAAAGAAACAAAAATCAGAAAAACTATTTCACATGTCCTCATTTCGAAGAGAGAAAATAAAGTCTTTTATTTTCGAAAACCGAATTATTCCATTATTTCCCAAAAGATTCTCCTTGTATTCTTTGTCACTAATTTCCCTTGAGAAATTGACCTTAAACTTTTGCAAGACGCTTATGAAAAATATGAAATATTCTATTCTAGCAAACGACTCTCCAGGACATTGTCTTCTTCCCAATGAGAAAGGAATCAGCTCTTCTCGAGGACTGTATTTTGAGTTTCCATTACTGTCAACAGTTAGAAATCGATCTGGTCGGAATTCCCAAGGATTTTCCCAAATATCTGGATCCAAATGACATGCCAACAGGTTTGGAATTATAAAAGTATTTTTAGGAATGAAAAATCCGTTGACACTGGTATCTGTAAATGTTCTGCGGGTCAAAATAATAACCACTGTCCCTAATCTCATTATTTCATCCATGACGGCAAGGGAATAAATTAAATCTTTTTTGTCATTAATCGTGGCCATTCTCTCATTACCAATTTTATCCACTATTTCCAAATAAACCTTTTCTTGAATATCTTGAAATTTTGACATAAAAAAGAAGCTCCATACTAAAAGCGTTGACGTCGTTTCAGAACCGGCCATAAACAATTCGAATGAGTTTTGAATCATTTGCGAATCTGTATAAACACCATCGGTCCCAGTTTTCTCTCTCATCTCGTGTTGCTTTATTAAAAATCTATCAATCAAATCTTCTCCATCTGAACTAAAGTCCAACCTTTTCCTGTGGTCTTCAATGTCTTTTTCAAAAGAAGAACAAACATTTGCAAACGTCATTTCCCGAAATGTGATTTTATTCATCAACATATTGAAAATGATGATATCATTTAATATTGGGAACATTAAAACCGTCCAAGATAAAAGATCGGATTGTTTTCCAAATTTTAATATAAAATCAGCAATGTATTTTATCTTTGGATCGTCCCTGGAAAATCGTTTGTTGATTATAAATTTGGAAATAACGTTGGACGTGTAGATCGGAATCAGTTGAGAAAAGTCGACGGATTTGCCATTCCAGGTTTCAAGTTCCTCTATCAAGAATTGACATTCGTTTTGAATAATATCCAAGAATTTTGTTTTACCAAGTCCGAAATCACGAAGAACAGTCAAAATAAACGACCGTTGCTTAGCCCAATTTTCTCCTTCCGTAAAAATAATGCCACACTTCTGCGTGTATAATGATAAACACTGAAATTCATATTTTCCTACAAAATTGTCACCACAATCCTTCAGTGACTTTTTAATGGTATCGAAATCATTCAATACCACAACATCTTTCAATCCAATTTTCACCATATATATCGGTCCATGTTTCCGACTTAAATTTGCTAAATAAAGCATTACATTTGGCTTAAGATAAGGCGTGATTCCCAATATAGGAATTCCCTTCTCCATGGGTAATTTCTTTAAACCATGAGGAATGAGAGACTGGTTTGAATAATAAAAGAAATAAATAAGTAACACGAAAACCACGAAGATAAGGAAAAAGATCATTGATATAATGAAATATAATAACAATATGATAGTTGAATTATTTATGCTTGCATGAAAATGTTTGATGACAAAGGTCAGAGTCAGCTTGTATGGAGTCAGTTGAACAATACAATGATGATTATCAACAAAGTGATAAAATCAACATTGTATTTCCAAAAGGTACGACAAACGTTTTTTGTTTCGATTTATTTAAGATGCACATTTTAATTTTTGTTTATACAACTGAGTTATTTATTTTATTAACATCTTCCGATACTTATTGAACTATTGATTAATATTCTTCATTCACATTAGTATTAATTGATTTTTATGTATAAACAAAATTAAAGATGGATAAAATGGGACGTTATTATAACTGTAATTTTAAAACTTTCAAAATTTGTAACAATCTACTCCTAAGAAAATTTACTTATTCATTCTCGTTCTTTTATTACAATAAAACAATATACACCGTCCCTCATAATAATGTCTCCTGATATATAGTAAATTTTTTTTTTATATAATTTTGTTTTTCATAATAAAATTTTTTAATGAACATTTTTCATTTCCATGCCATAATTTTACTGCTATGTCTGAAATCCGTAAAAGAACACGATTAAATAGAGGTAAAAAAGAGAAAATATGAAATTCTGGATGTGTAATAAAGTAACGCCACATAATGAAATTGCAGTTCTTTTTTCTACGTTTTTTCCGATCCAAATTGTCCGAAGAACTATTGGCAATATTATAGAAAATAAAGAAAATGGTTCAAATATGAAAATTATTCCAAATCCACGTCACGTCGATCACCAAAGCATCCTGTGTTAGAAATCTTTACTTTAACGTTTGACAACTAAAAATCCGGACCATATAAAAGTTTAAATTTTTGTATTTTACATATAAAAACAAGAGAAACATGATTATACCAAACAGATGAAGATTATACAAATATGAATAATCACTTCTGATTTTTTCTAACGTCAGAGAGTCGGATAGAATTCAGTCTTTTCTTGGTACTGTCTTTGTGAGCTCTTTGCCTTTACCTACAGTAATTATTTCACCACCCAACCTTTATCGTATACTTTGTCTTTTAAAATCTTCAATTGGGCGATATTCAGGAACTGCAGGAGAATTATTGTTCTTCCAAACAAAATTTAATTTATTTTCTCTCATCTCAAGAAGGATACTGTAGCTCTTGCATAATGTGCACTAGAAAGGTCTGACAAGAATATTTAATCCTCATTATTGTGTTGTTGATAAATGAAAGGTAACAATCGTAACCGTAAACATTGACTTATATAGATTTCCGAGTTGATTGCGTTATTGGGAGTACCATTGTAAGGTCTGGAAAGACCTCGATTTGACATGGCAATCCAAACCAGTAGTTTTGGTTCAAATTTCGTTTTTTTTTAATATACTTTACACTTTCTTTCGATTAGATCACCCGCAATTGTTTTTATTGTTGCTGTTGGATGAAGAAAAATATGACTCGTCGTCGAGGATCCAATTCAAGTAATTGGAATTTCTATTCAAATAACTGCACCTACTTTTAATGTTTGTCTGTACGTGCTGGAATGGTTATTCATTTTCGATATTTGATACGGGTTTTCTTTTCCAATGTCTTTGATATAAGTTTTGGGGTACAGTTAAATTTTTGGGTCAGCGTTCGTTGAGATATTCCACCATGTTGTTAACAGACCTATTTAACAACTCCATAATTCCTCTTTGACATTTTAACTGGTTTACGACAGCTTCCAACTTTTCGCAATTGGCAATATTTTTTTTCTGCACATCCTATTATGTCATAAATAATTGATTTTGCCATATCCTGTAGCAGAAAGGCATTACCATGAAGATTTTCCCTTCATTTGCATGCATCAACCAGAAGTTGTACACACGGTTCCGAGAATCATTTTCTGTCGTCATCTTCTATAAACGAGCTTAAGTATATTATTATTTAATCACCATATTAACTTAAAGTACTTGTTATATAGCTGTAAATTAAATGACTGTGTGATGCGTGAAATTGTTATCTTTAGCCAATTGACAATAGACTTTCCACTCATCACTCATTGTACATGATAATTTTTTAACCATGATTCTTATAATGGGTAACAAAGTGGCAGCACTTCTATTGTTGAGTAAGGTCAAAAATATTTTCACGCATAAGAGTTTTTTATGAAATTTTTCTTAACCCATTTATGACAAGATTTTAGTTTAACCCACTGCATTTGATCAAGTATTTTACCTAACCCACATGAGTTGAAAATTAAACATGATCCCAGTATCATCGAAAATAAATATTTTATTCAATTTTTCTCTATTGTTAATAATTAATATTATAATTATTTTCGTCTTTTATTCTCATTTTATTATTGTTAATATTTAGAAAATATTAACCAAGAAGTGAGCTCGATTTGACTCCAATGGTGTAATGGTTTGGTTCGCAACATGGAATAATAATCTTGTAGGTCTAAATTATTTAATACACAATGACATTGCAAAAATGCTCTCGTCAACAAGGTAACGGAAAATTAACACAAAAGACAAAGTCTTTATTTGCTTCGGCACTAAGCCCATTGATGGAATTGAACTATCGTGATGGTCCCTCAAATATTTCATCTGCATAGATTTTATACTTATTTAAAAAACACAATGAAGAATGGTGAGATGAAAACGGAACTCAGAAATCAAATCAATATGATATATATCATTTTAAAAAGAAACAATTCAATAAAACAGTACTGCTGGATAATTTTTTTTGAAAAAAATCTCGCTTTATGCCTCTTAGGCCGAAAATAAATGCTCAGTTTTTTTCATTGATGTCATCAGAAATGAATTATGTTTTAAATTTTAGCCAATGTTTGGTAAATTTACAGCTCTTATTTTTGTCTAAATTTGGTATTTTTAATATTTGAAACAACTTTTATGATTATCTGTAATTAAAACAGTCAAGATTTTATTTATTACTTTTACATTTTAATTATTTTTTTGAAATTTTATCATTTCTTTTATATTTTTCAAATCATTATATCTTTCTAGCATGTATTTTTTATTTGGTCTAATAATTTTAGTAAATCTAATGAAACTTGATAAAAGATTGAAAAATTATAATGAAACTGGAAAAACTAGATTTTTTTGCAATTCAAAAATCTGACCCGATTCCTATAAAAATTGATTATACTCGAATTCCTATTTTGAAAGGTTATTTCCTCCAATTGCCCATTAATTAAAAGATTCAGTTATTATTTCGACGGCGAGAGAGTTACTTTTAATTATTCTTGACGAGATATTATTATATAAATTAATAAGTTGTTTAAAATTGTTTTATTATAAATCCTTGGTCTCCATTGGCAAAACGAAATTCTTTCTTTGACACTGAAACTCCGAAGCAAAAACTTAAAAGAATACAGAACGAACCTCAAAACCCAAATGGATTCTTACAATAAACTATTCTAAAATAAACTCTTAAATAAAATAAAATATTAAAAGATAAAAACCTTATTTTATTTAGTGTAAAACAAATATATCTCATGAAAACGAAATCCAATATAAATCGATCAAAAGAAAACCGATTTTTTATTGGACTGATTCTCCATTATATGTGAGAGCGACTTTGACCAACTCCTCACTCAACTGTCGATAATCGACGGAAAAGCCCGAACTCAATTCTCTCAATGTCGTTGCGATCCGCGTTGTCATGACATCTTGAGCACTCACGGCATGCATCCAAGAGTGACGAGCACTCCCGTGCACAATTATCAGAGAACCTTCAGGCATTGGAACCTTGACTTCGACCTTACATTTGGCAATCTAATAATCACTTGGGAAATCAATGGAAATTGAAAATAATAATTCTCAATACGTTGTCATGGTGATTAGGACATGTGAAAGAGCAGAATGACTTGAATGCACTTTCAAAGGCATCCTCATTGCCAGGAGTAAATGTCAAAAAGGTGGATGATTGAATGTTTAATGTGACAAGTCGCTCACCCCACAACCAGAAATCGTCGAAATGTGAATCGATTGAAGCTCCTTTGACTGGGTCATATTCCAAGTTGCACAATTCAACGGGCTGAAAGTCCCTCAGTTCCGGTATCAAGCTAAATTTATTGACAAACTTTTCTATATATCTTGGCAATCCGTGAAAATTGTTTAAATTGATTTTCTGCTTCTTGAAATTTACTTTGGGACCAAAATCCTAAAAAGAATATCTTAAAGTAATTCATCTATTTAATTAATAATTAAGTTGATTAGATTTAATACGAAGCAAACTGGTTACTTGTTTTCTCCTTCCAGACTGAGATTCCACCCATTTACAGTTATTTATATTTTTTAATAAATTAATCTTATCATCTTCACTTAAAAAATCCTTTATTAAAGTAATTCCATTAAAATCTCCAAAAAGAATATTGTGAAAATCAGTACATTCTACATTAGAATCACAAATATCTGTAACAAGTTTCTGGAGTTTTTGGCAGAAGTATAATGTTAAACAAATTTTAGTAGTATTCTCTAATTTATTAGGATTACATACAGCACATGTTCTTATTCCTTTGCATGCACAAGAGTTCATATTAATTGATATTATTTAAACAATATCATCAATTTTTAGTAAATTTATGTAATGATTTTTTAAAAATTAAATTTCATTTTAATTAATGCAATAACGTATGTTGTTGTTTAACATTTTTGAAAAATTCTAATTTAAACCATTAAAAATTTAAGTAATCTTCCCAGATTCGTTAGAGTGATAAAATATTATTTATTAATTAAAATGATTGGCAATTAATCCATTGATAGAATACGAGAAACAAATAAATTTGTATATATTTTTTTATTTAAAATATTGTATTCCCGAAAGCAATTCACTGATTCTTTTGAAATTTTTACTTAGAAATCGTCAAAAAGTCCTCAAAAAATTCTTTAAATTTTATTTTAAACAATAAATATCTTATAAATGTGGGAATCATCAACTAAGAAGAGGAAAAGACGAGGAGCTATGGAGAAGGCTGGCAGTATCAACGAACATTGTTATGACTTTTATTTAATTAGTGAACATTTTACGACTTTTCTTTATTTTGATTGTATTATGAATTTGTATTAGTAAATTTTATT
>JBBMKC010221484.1:0-12189 GCA_037834085.1 Bipalium vagum
TAATAATAATAATAATAATAATAATAATAATAATAAATCCTAAATTAAGAGGATTTCTGTTTTTTTAAATAATTATGAAGTCAGATTAAAAAAAATTTCCATTAATAAGTTGCAAAACTGAACTTAGAACTTCCGTCTTATCCATCGTTGATTTCTGACCTAGTCAAAACTGGATAAGATTTACTTCTAATTTTTTCAATGGTGTTTAAGGGATTCCAAAACCTATTTCTTCTAACACTGATTTCTTTAAGACCTAAACCGTCATATTTTAAATTTATTTTTATTCAATAACTTAAAAAGTCCGAAATACGATAATTATGTAAATATTGTCTTTTCTGCTTTATCAAAAGACATCGACATCGAGACCAGATGTTTGAGATTGAAAATTTGCCATATAAAACTATACAAGAATGTTTTATTTTTATATTTTCCACTTAAATTTACAAGTTAATCTTTCAGGAAACAGTATTTAGAATTCAGCACCCTGGACGAAAACGGTATTTATTTTTTTAAGTTATTTTTTAAAAACTTACCTCTTGCTAAGATTGTATCTCTGATTGTTTTCTACATTGATCGATCGGTCCACAAACCGATCATTAAAATCAAATTCAAAGAAAAATTTTTCTTTTAAAAAATAAATCTCTAAAATTTTACCATATGTTAACCCATTGTGGAAATAGAAATTCTCAAAAAGATTGGGTAGGAAAAAAAGATTTTTATTATTAGGTTTTTTCAGAAAGTTTTGCAAGTTTTTTGTTTATATACATTAAGATTGTACTTCACGCCATAAAAATGGGGATTAAATAAATGACTTTTTACGTTAATGGACTGTTTTAAATTATTAATTTTGTTTATTTTATTGCTAATCTTAAAGAAATTTAGAAATGTCAAATCTTTCGGAAGATCAAAAATTTTTATTACGAAATTATGAAAGGTTCGTGGTCTAAATGGGAAAGGTGGAACTCAAATATGCTACGGTCGAATATTTATATTACTGTAAATCAGTTAACAGTACGACGTTTGTACCATAAGTTCCATAATGGAAAATTGTCCCTTGAAGATGCGGAACAAATTGATCGTCATTCCAAAGTTATTAACAAGAATTTAAAGGCCCTAGTGGAAGAGGATAACAGCAATAAGAAAACTTGCAAAAAGTCTTAAGTCAGTTTCGAAACCTTTTCCAGTCATATGAAGCAAATAGGTAAGATAAGGGAGCTGGACATGTAGATGCCACATGAGGCAACAATTAAAAACAAAATGAAGCGCTGTGAGATATGATTATAACTCATTTTGAAGATGAAAAACGATCCATTTTTTCATCACCTGATTGCTTTGGATGAAAAATGGTTGCTTTCTAACAATATTAAACCTTCAGCACAGTGATTGGACATCTGTGAATGTCCCAAGTCCTTCCCAAAACCGAATCAACACGATAAAAAGATAATGGTTACGGCGGTATGATTGTGTTCAAAAGGAGTAATTCATTAAGATTATCTGGAAAAGGGAGAAATGATAACAACAAAGAAATACTGCCTAGAAATTGATTTTATGCAAGAAAAGTTGAAAAGAATGTATCTAGCATTGATCAATAGAAAAGGCCCAATTTATTGCATGACAATACCTGTCCGCACATAGCAAAACAAACCATGGATAATCTGATAAACCTAAATTATAAAATTTTGCCACATCCACCGTACTCAACCGATCTCCATTTATTAAAATATTTACAAAATTATTTGAATGGAAAAGATCTCAGAACAAAGAGGTGCTAAAAAGGAAATCTGAACAGTTCACCGAATTCTATCGCATATGAATGGAAAATCTACCAATTCGTTGGCAAAAATGTGTAAACGCTAATGGTTTTTATTTTAATCGTAAACTTTTTGTTTCGGCTGACTTATGCTATTTTAAAATTAATTCTGAAATCACAAAAAAATTTTAAAAAACCTTCTCGATTAATTTGATATTTCCGTTTTAAGCAAATAATGCAATTGTTTTTTATCTCAATTTCAAATTTATTATTGTGGGAAATTATCCGAAAAAAATACCTTTCTATGGACTTTTTTGATTCATTATCAAGTAAAATCATTGATCCGCTTAAAAGGCTTTCGATCACAGGATAGCCATAAATTGAACTATTATTCTATCATTTTCTAACACGAAGAAAGTATATGTAAATTCTATTATTTATGAAGCTTTTGATTAATTAATTAAAATAACAACCATTCGATTGAACACACTTTTCCTATAGAGAAACAAGTTTATTTATTCCAGTCAAATAAATGTCTGGTTTTCTGGAGGCGAATGTTGAATAAATGTTGGAATATTCATTTGAATGATTAACATTTCGTATTTCATTTATTTACTAATATAAAAAATGTCAACGTTTTCCATTGATGTTAGATATTTTAAATTTTTGACATTTTATAAACACTTTATTTATGACATTTTTCTATTTTGAATTTCCAGATGATATATTGGTTAGATTTTTTATGTTTACATTCTGTTAATGTTACACGGACTGTAGTGTGTTGTATTTCATTATTTTTAATTGATTCTGTTAAGTGTTAAAGTTGATTTTCTTATAGCATTTTTAAATTGAAGAGGTCATTTTACAAATTGAAATAATCACATAAGAAGATTAATTTTATCTTAAGTTTGTTTATTAACTTATTTGCTTTTCTTACTTTGAAATCTGATCATGGTTAATTTATAAATTTTTCAATATAAATTACTAATTTTTCTTTCAACGAAACGGTGGGGAAAACGCACGTTAACAATGATCTTCGTCGATTAATTATTGAGAAGATAGAAGGAAACGGTGAAAGGTAACGAAGGCCGCGAAAGATCTTCATTTTTGTAGATCAACAGTTAATAGTATAGTTAGGCAATACAGAAAAACCGGTCAATTTATTAGAAATGAAAAACGCGGCCTTAGAAAAAGAAAATAAACGAAGTGCAAAGCAATGTTTTCGAAAGGTTAATTGAAATTCAAAAAGGTATTACGCTAAAAGAAATCCAGCAAATTTATAATGCCAATTTCAAGATTAATATTTTTATTTCATGTATTAATAATCATCTTGATGAGCTTCGTATTACCCTGAAGCGTGCTATCCTCCTTGACAGGGTAAATGATGAGGCTAGACTCGATTTGCGTGCTGAATATGCAAATTTTTTGATGACACAGGCCTCCATTAATGATCGCAAAAATATTTTTGTGGATGAGTGCGGATTCAATTTGCACCTTAGAAGAAACGAGTTTCAGGTAATCGAGTTTTCCAAAATGTTGAAAATGTGCGTGGACGAATTGTGACTTTGTTGGCTGCAATAAATTGCGAAAAAATTGTATACGTTGTTGGTGGTTGTACCAGTAATATATTTCAAGAATTTCTTAAAGACCTCGGAGAGTTATTAGTATAGGATCATAACATTTCAGATGGCTGTATTTTCATAAATAACTCACGGCTACATACTGCTTAAACATCAGTTTCTGTAATGGAACAAACATATTTATCAATGTAATCATACAGTTTTCCTCACAATGATTGATTACTTTTTAGTCTCTAGAAGTTCTTAATTTATTATTGTATTTTGCTTTCTGAACTGAAACCTTTCTAATTTCATCAAATGCCACAGTTGACATTTGGATCATTTAAAAATCTTGGATTTTCTGATCCAAATTTAATTTTCTTGATAACGCTTGCCACCACTACCAAGCTTTCTGCTGTTTTTTATGCGTTGTTTTAATTCTTCGTATAATTATTGGTAATTGTTGATTTCTTCGATTTTTGATTTTTGAAAACTAACTTGTTTCTGAAAGACCAAATTTCTTCGTACTATTGGTTTGTTCAGAAATTCACTTCGCATTTTTTAGTAAAAAGTAAGACCAAAAGTTTTATTAGTAATAAATATTTTAATCAATGATGTATTGTCCTTTTTGTTCCAAGACCTTCTGCCATCTACAAGGCAATTTAAATATTCCAACCTTTAAAATGACTTAATCAGTTGCAATCAGTTATTAATTTTCATGGTTTTAATAATTTTCTTCTGACATTCTTTTCATTTTATTTCTTTCTTAAGGAAGTACGAAATCAAATTTCACAGAGATCGGTGTGACCAAAAGCTTATTATGATGATTGTTGTGTTATTTTTAATATTTTGATTCCTAAATAAGTTATGTATTTTTGTGTCTCTGTACGCATTATTCAATAAATTTTAAAAACAAAAAGATTAGCGATTAAGTCTTGAAACAATAAAAAAATGACTACAATTGGCAAAGAATATTAACTCTTAGATGTATTAATAATGAATATTAACTTGAATATTTTTTAAATTAATATTCTGATAAAATATGCTGGATGTACTGCTGTCCATGCAATCTTTGTTCTCTTTTCCAGTATTGGTGTGCATATGCATTTTCATGATGGAAAAGCACTTTTTCTTTTTCAAATGAGGTCGTTTTTTCTTTAATTCCTCGTTGAGATGATTCTGTAGTCCCAGTAATAATCACTGTTTATTGTTTTTGAGATACAAGATAGTCAATGAAGATTATACCAAGATCATTGCAAAAATAGTTTCCATAACTTTTCTAGCTGATGGAGTAACTTTTGCCTTCTTCGGTTTGAGTGAACCGGCTTCAATCCATAGTTTTGATTGAGCTTTTGTTTCAGGTCAGTATTGATAAATCCATTATTTTGTTTTGTTTTGAAATAATATTGTGATTGCGTTTTTTTAATTGTGAGCAAACGCGGCACCTATTTTCCTGTGTAATTATTTGTGTAAATGTTGTGTAACGTTCATATGAGTTGTTTACATTGTTAGCTATCTCACGAACTTACACTCGACGATCTTTCAGAACAATATCGTAGATTTTATCGATTATTTCTGGAGTATTCACCTCTTTCGGACGAGCTAATTTTGGTTCGTCAGTTGTGCTTTGTCGATGACATTTGAATTCAGCAAAATAATGTTTCACCATAAAAGTGTGATGGAGCAGATTCACCTTAATATTTCTTGAGCTTTCCTGGTGTTTCTTTGGCCGTTTTCCATTTAAAATGTTTGGTTCAATCATTTGTTGATGGTTGCCTTGGCTCATAGGACCCAAACAATTACATGGCTCTAAAGAAAATAGGTCTAAATAAAAAACTAATTAATGCTCTATATAATTTATTAATTAAAAAGAATCATATAATTTATATTGAAATCACGTGTATAAAGATAATAGAACTACTTTTGAGTCACTCAATATCTAAAAATTAACTAGTGATTATTAGCAATTTTTAATTATATTTTTACAATATTATTGTTTCTGTTGCTACTAGTATTGTTGTTTTATGTGCTGCTCTACAATTTTTATTATTTTATATTTTTTTGTATTGTTATCAGTATTTACTCTTACTATAATATATTTGTAATTCTTGTTATATTTTTCTTCATTGTTCCACCATCCTATTCTTTAAGTAGATGGCTAACATACAAGAAATTGAAACTTTATACACATTCATTTTCTGAACAGGGTGGAGATTTGGGGTCTCGGTATAGTCCATATCCTCAAATTTCTTTAATATGCGGTCCATATCCATTCTCTCCTTCTGGTCTTGGATATACTCAAGTACATATAATCGTTGTTTTAGTCGACTATTCGTAAATTTGAAGATCAATTCTATCACATTTATCTGACGCTTAATATCCACTTTGGTGAACGAAAATGGATATGAACCATGCCAAGAGCGTTGTAAACTCTGTCAAAATCTCTTTAAAACTTTCATTAGACTCCGCAAAGAAAACCAAATCATCTGCACATGTCAAAACAGTGATTAGAAATCCAAATGTCTGATAAAGATCTGAGAGTCTTGCATTTTCTGAGAGTATACTCAAGAATAAAATGATCATGAACAGGTGAAATCATTGCTTCACACCTCTGGTCATTCTGATCGGATCGGTTAAAATGTCCTGGATGGTTTCTGGTTTCAATGGACAAAACATAATTTTAGTATCCATTTCACTTTACAGGGAATTTAGAATGATGGTGAAGATTCTAAATAATGTATCCATCATCCTACGATCTCCAATAGGATACTACGTGAGAAGCATCATTTTTATCTAGGTTAAGCAAAAAACATGATGTGAGGTAAAAGAATTTTTATAATAAATAAAATAACGTGGAAAAGTGGCACCAAGACAAAATATTAGTGATAAATGAAATATGATAAAAATAATATCTGATATACAAATTAAATAAGGCAGTTCAAAATAATCGAGTTTTAAGTTATATCAGCATAAGCTGTATGAAAAACTGTTATTTTAATTCCCATTATTTAGTATAATACTGAAATAATATCTGGAATTAACATTATACAACTTTTTAAAACTTGAGCATTATTTATTATTTCCTATTTTTCAATTTGATATATTGTAACCGGACAGTATTCGTTTAAGATTATCAGTAAATATTGTTAAATACTTATTTTTGAAAATATGTTGACTTCAAGTCGGTTTTCTTAACTGCTTTTTTCAAGACTTTTGAAGATAAATAATTATTTTTTCTATTCAGAAAGTGCTGTATTTAATTAATTAAAACATTTTTAAAAATTAATGGAAAATTATACAATTAAAACCGAAAATAATTTGTTTAAATAATTTATTCGGTTCATATATCAAAAAAATTAAAATTTATAAAAGTATGGTTAAATAATGAATGTAAAACTTAATTTTATTTAAAGATGTCTGAAGAAAAAGCAGTAACTAAAGTTGCCAGACCAAATGTCCGTCTTTATGTCAAAAGTGTCTTCACTGGATATAAAAGAGGATTGAGAAACCAACACGAAAACACTGGTCTCTTGAGAATAGATGGAGTAACATCACAAGAAGAGACTGAGTTTTATGTTGGAAAAAAGTGCTGCTACGTATACAAGGCCAAAAAGTATAATTTTCATTTTGAAATTTTCATTTCATAAATATTTAGACTTGCCACAAAAGCTGGATTTTCTGAAAAGACAAAAGTTCGTATTATTTGGGGTAAAGTTATTAGGGCCCACGGAAGAAGTGGTGCTGTGAGAGCACAGTTCAAAAGAAATCTACCAGGTCAAGCGATGGGTAAAAGAATCAGAATCATGTTATATCCCTCTAGAATATAAGTATAATAATAAAAGCTTGGATTGTTATCTGAATTTTTAATCAAATTGGTATTCTATATTTTATGTATGTGAATATGAAGCTTAGAAGTTCTTATTGACTAATTTTTTTGTATATATCTTGTAGTAAAAATAGAAAATAATCTATAATAGAATTTTTTACTAATGATTATTAATGTAAAAAGTCCCATTCTTTTTCGATTACTTAAAAAGTATAGGTTTTGTTTCAATAGAGATGTCTCTCCTTATTAATTGTGTTCAAATCAGCCTGTACACCAATCATCTATACTTATTGTAAAGAATAATCATTATTACATGGGGTACATAGCTATATACTAAGAATAGCAAAATTTTTAATTAATTCTGCCTGTTAATTATTCTTTAAGTAATGTCTCTTAATTTATCTTTGGTATTTTTAAATTATTTAACTTTGTTTTCTGAAAGTTCATTATAAATGTATTTTTTAAGCAAAGACTTCAATCATCACGATGCATCGAGAAAGAAAATTTGCCAATCTGAAATTTACAATTTTTATTCATTGATTGGTTTAATTTAATTTGTTAATCTTACATTTGAGTGGAAAGTTAGGCTCATTTATATTTTAGTGATTCAATAATGTTATATTTTTTTGGATTGTTATTAAAATAATTAGAATAAGTAAAAATAACTTGTCAACTTATAAAATAAAAAATTATTAGGATAAAAATAATAAGATGAAATAAAGCCTTTTTTGAGTTAATAATTAGAAATTAATTTAAAATATTTGTTAAAATATCTTCGATTATGCTTCAATCACATGTTAAGCAGGATAGAACGAATTTCGTTATTGCCAGAGCATTAACTAAAAGCCTATTGAATGAAAAGCAGTATGAATAACATAAAAATCTGAAATGTTTGTTTTTTTGTAATTTTATTTTGTTTATGTACTATTTTCATTTAAAAGAAAATGTGAAAGAATTAAAATAATATTTCAGGCAAGTATACAAAACTATTTAATTAGCATAAATAACAACGGTTTTTTAGGCAGGAAAGATAAAACGTTGCCACAATCCACCATTAATTGAAGCAGTTGATGCTCGTAGTCAGGTGTGGAGTGTCTCATAAACAATCTTCATTTGGCGAAACTATTATCAATTTGTTTTTAAAATGGAGAATATGGTTTTGAAATAATGAAATACAATCAATCTGATTAAATTGATTATTGATGATTGGAACAATTCGTAATTATTACAGGTTTAGAAACAGTAAGTTATCATATATTTCTCGGAAATTGACAGTCAACAATGTTATTGTTAAGAATAATAAACGAGTTGAAAAGAATTAATCGATTCAAGTATAAAAAATCACTTCACTTGTGTTTGGGATATGCTATTTGTTTGCAGTAGAATTTTTTTGAATATGTGTTTCTAAAATGATAACTGTTTTATTTAGAAAATATTGATATTCATCTTTATGACAAAAAATATTTTTTCATTCAATGGTTTTTCATTTTAAATTAAAATAAAATAAGAATAAATTATAGGAAAGTAAAGGAAAGATAGATCAATAAAGTAACATTAATGATTATGATGATTAATAAAAATTATAATAATTTTAAAAATCAATAATAAAATTATTTAAAATATATATTAACTAAAAATTATCAAATAATAAATAAATGCTTTCCAAAAATTCATTGTGAAATTTAATCAATTCATATTACTAAAATTTCACTAATTGTCTTTTTACCTTGTGGCCATATTGTTTGCATTTGAAACATTGAACTTTCCCACCAATATTTACATTGTCTCTCTGAGGTGGGTTTTCGTCCAAAATGTCACTTCTAAGTAACCTTTTTTGTTACAGTGTATGTAAATCTTCATTTTACATACACGTGCTAAATGTCCAACCTCATTGCATTTTCTACAAACTACATCAGGCACCATCTACTGATCTCTATCTCGGCACAAACTGGAATCTCTTTTCGATGCTCGAAATTGTCTTGCCAAATGTTCCGTTTTGTGACAATTATAACACTTCCTTGATTCCTTCTCTCAATTAGCACTTTTATTTTCCATGATTCTTTACCTTCTATTATCTCTTCGATTAACTCAAACTGCACAAATCATCGATGGGTTTCCTTTAATGCTAGTCTCGCTTTCTGCACAATTCATCGAGGTATTTATAATCAGCTAATCATAATGCTGTTTTCAGCGGATGCAATAATCCTATGAAAAATTGATCCTCCACAATTTTCTTTATCGTCTCCGTCCATTGATCATTTGATCCAAAAGCTCTTTGGGCTAAAAATTCAATTTGATAAGCGTATTCCCCCACCGGTTCATCTGCCTTTTGCTTTCCATGATGAAAAATTTTCCTGTTCAGCCCACTCACATCTCCTAGTATCAACTTCTTCGTCAATTCTGTAACCACTTCGACCCAAATTTTTTACATTTATATCATAAGAAGCATTCCGTGCCATCCAATTTAAATGAATATTTAATCTCCTCACCATCAAAGCCTCATCATATCCCAATGTTTCTGCTACCTTTCTGCATTCGGCCATAAAATCTGTAAACTCCGTTTATTCTCCACTAAACACTCTAACTGGCAATTTCACCATTTCATAATCCATGACTTCCAATCTTTCATTTCTTCTACAATATTTTCTAAAGATACTCCTTTTAATTCTTATCATTCAAAAAATTTATTTAACGAACATACCAGTATTTGTCAAGAATTTAAAGAATCAAAAGAAATATTTCACGAAGAGAAATATTGTCCGCTTAATAGTTATTTTTTAAAAATAAAATTCTATTTGTATTAAATGGGGATTTTGAAACTTGGAATTAAAAAAATTTTTTTATGAGGAAAATTCAGATATAAATCAAAAACCTTTATCAATAAGAATATTATTAAAAACTGATTTTCTAAAATTAATTAATTGTCAATTGTTTAAAATAGTTTTTTTCTAAATCAACTACATAAATATCTTTAATTTTTATTTCCTTTAGTTCTTTCATATAATAACTCATTAGATTCTTTAATTTCTCCTGTGGATAAAGATTTTATTACACAACTAGAATATAAACAGTTAGTATCACAATTTTTAAAATATTTTTCTTTCAAATAAGAATTTAAATTCACCAATGACTCATGAAACTTTGTTGAATTATTTGGATTATAGGTAAAAAAACTTAACAACTTCATAAAAAAATTCGAAAAATCTTTTATACAAAAAATTTGTTTATATAACTGCTTTTTAGACATTTCTATTTCATTCAGTATTTAAAATAATATACCTGTTAAGTCTCTTAAGAAGTGGAGCGGGTTAAGAGCTTAACTGTTAGAAGGTTTTAAAAGCGTGTTTTATCTATGATTTTTAATCGACTAAAATAACAAATTGTTTTTATAAACTTTATTGATACTAAATAACAAAATAGTTGTGTGAATTTACAAACCAAGAGTGATTGCTTTTTGAACAATCCTCTGTAAGAAAACTTTCCACGAGTTTAGGATTATTTAAAGGACGGAAATCTTTTCGAACTGATAAAAATATCAGTGTCTTAAAAGCCCTCAAAGATAGACAATTCATCACCCTAATTAGTGTGTGAACTGCAAAAAATAAAAATCTGCGACCGAAGTGAAGAAATAACAAAAAGAATTACTTTGTTTTAGAGCTAGACCCTAACATTTTTTTAAAGGCAATTAATTAAAGCAATTGTGTAATTTATTAATAATTACCAATTATGCAAAATTTTATTAAAAGAATAATATAATGATAATAGATAAAATAATTTGCTTACTAGATAGCATAAAATTTGAGAACAAAATGTTTGTTACTCATCGAATTGCTTATTAATAAATAAATAATTTGGACTACTTAGGTGGTCTGTCTTGTTATTGTTATTGTTTACTCGTGGTTTGAATGATTCTGGCTCGGAATTTGTCTGTAGTCAATATGAAATATTTCTCTTTTACTTTTTTTGTGTCGTTTTATTGAGCGTTTGATACTAAAATGTCACTCATTTATATTTAATTTTTACTAGCAATTTTTTACTAAAATAATAAATTAAAAATTTTTTAACATATAAATCTTCCTAATAATAACTTTATATATATAATTTTTTTATAAAATCTCTTTTTAGCAAGTTTTAGTTACTATATTATTTTTTAGACATTTTTATATATTTCTGTTTTAATTTATATACAACTATAATAATAATAATTATTATTATTTATTTTTATTTTATTTTATTTTTATTATATATTCAATTTTTGGGAAAGAATTCTTTTGTCATAAAATATAGAAAAAATAAACATACAGCTAATTAAATAAAACAAAGTTTTTATTTACTAATCAAATAATAATATTATTGTCACAAAAATATCATATTGTCATTTGGGATGTTTGGATGGTTTTAGGAGTCTCCACATACCTCCCAAATAATAAAATCAGTATTTTTAAAAGAATATACGGTTGACAAGAAAGGATAAATTTATGAAGTTCATTATACCATTTATTACATAATTATTTTAAAAATTAAAATACTTTAAATTGTAATTAGTATTTAAATTATTGAAAATGTCTTAAAATTTATTGAGATTTTTCATAGTAAAATTTAAGTAATTTTGCTCACTATTTACAATTAAATTAAGAAGTTCAAATAATAAATTAATTCAAATTAAATACCGTTTTATATTTATGTATCAATGAAGAATATATTTAAACTCAAAGGAAATCAAAAATTCATTTAATTAGATTTTGTATCTCTAATTTTCAATAATGATTTTTTTGTAAATATTGTCTAAAGAAAAAAATAATGGAAAAAATGTTTGATTTTATATTGATATTAAATTATAATAAGTATTTATTAATATTGAAAAAATATTATATGATTATTAATCATTGATTAATTAAATAATAATATATTACTTTTTGTTTTAAAATAAAAAAATTATAATAATTAAAAATTAAAAATTAAAATAATTAATAAAAGTGTTAAGATCCTGGAGTTGATGGATAAAAAGGATGTTAAAGTTCGGAGCTTAAATATCTCTCAGGTCTCAACGGTTG
>JBBMKC010221495.1:0-12188 GCA_037834085.1 Bipalium vagum
CAAACAAATATAAACAAATCATTTCAAATAAATAATGTTATCAATAATTTTTGTTATCAATAATATATGTGCCGTTCCATTCTCACTATTATTCTCATTTTGAAGTTTATTATTCTCATTTTGAAATTAAAAAGGTATATAAATAAAACGTTCAGTTTAAAATAACATGTTATTTTTACATTTTCCAGGTCATGGTTGAATGAAGTATCTTATTAACTTAATAATTCAAATAAGTTTGAATTGAAGCTTCGTGCTAATGCATGTAAAGAAACTAGAAATAGTAATTTCGTATAGGTGATGGTTCCGTAATAAAGATCTATGCAAATATATTTTCAAAATTTTTAAAGTTATAACTTCAGCATTGAAAATAGTGACGCTGGAGACAGGCTACTTTCAACAGTAGGGACCATTGAAAATAGTATTTGAGAAAGGTACATAAAAATTGGTTAGCGAACTAGCTAAAGAATTACGTGTTAACAATTCAACCATAATCAAACATCCTCAAGAACCTGGTAATGTAAAAAAGATTGATAAATGGATGCCGCACCAATTAAATAATTATTAAGTAGCTCCATGATAATTCAAGACTATCTATTTCGTAATTAGAAATTTAAATCCAAAAGTTCATCCAGCTTATTCACCATACTTCTCATCATCTTATTATCACATATTTGGATACAGTTGTGTCCAATAATATGTTTCGGAAATTTTATTGCTTCAATGGCAGAAGTGTATTGTGAAGAACGGAAAATATTTTGATGAATAAAATGTGTTTCATAGCACTTCTTGATTTAGTTTAGTTACATTTTAAAAATCATTATTTCATGTGGGACAACCTGATAATTACTATACCTCTTCCGAAATGTTTCGTAAAATTTTATGATAAAATTGAAAATTCATCGACTTGGTTGTGATTGCAAATTGTGATTTATGGTAGGTTTCAAACCTCAATAGAAATAATTGAAACACCAATTTCACTCAAAAATATCCGTTAGAAAGATTATTTTTGAGTTTTAAGAATGGAACTTAAGCTTTTCAGTGTTCCAATATTTATGCATTTAACGTGTACATGATATTAGATTTTAATGTGTTAAATTTGTTTTAAATATTTAGAAAATTACAGGAAAATTTAATCAAATCACATTCATCTGGAGTTGGAGATCCTATGAATATCGAACATGCAAGAATGATGTTAGGGTTACGAATTAATACCTTGGCAAAGGGTTATAGTGGGATAACATTAGAAAATCTTAATAAATTAGTCGATGCGTTTAATGGTAAGATGTTATTGAAATTTTTTATAGATATACTTACGTCTTCTGATAATTGTATGCAATATACACAATAACATACAAAATGTAATGTAATATAATACTACATATACCTATATTTAATATATACATTCATTCATTTCATATATTCATTTAATAACAAAGTATAATATCATTAATTGGATCTTTCGTAGATGTCCAGTCAGATAATTGAATAAAAGAAAATATGACAAACTGACATATTGATAAATTTTTATCTTTTCAATAAAAATAAATGTTTAAAATATAATTTTATTATTCAGTATGACACCCTCTAAGAACAATATACCTGCTCTGATGATTCTCTTATTGAAAAATATCATTAAAAAGTTAATTTTACTAAGACTTTTTGAAAGCGTCTATACCTTACATTTCGTTGAAAAGTTTTACGCAAATGAATCTTAAGATGTTTTGATTTATCTGGTTCTTTTCAGTTTGCTTTGGGGTTGAACTATCAGTTCCAGTTCTACAAATGTCCTTTAAAAAATATTGCCATTAATAAAAAATTTGACAGATCAGCGCCTACTTTAAAATTGACATATAAGGTTACCCACTTAAAAACTTGAATAAATGTATTAAGTAACTTTGATTTTCACCTATGAGAGGAATGAATTTTCAATAAGTATTGTACAAGAAATTTAAATAGTATTTCATTGGTCTGAAATAGAACAGAAATGCTTGAAGCTAGAATGTCTGTTAAAAAATGCGGAAATTGATTTGATTGAACGAAGACAACTACTAACATTAGAAGAATCATTAAGAGTCAAAGTTGATAATTGACGAAAAAAAATGATAAAAAAGATTTTGCGTTCAGTCAACTTAACAGAAATAACATCATAAAATCTTTGACATTTAGGACTCTTTCATTATCCGAACTGCATTTCTATTTTTTGATTTCTATCTGAAATGGATTTTTGTAATAGTATATATAACTATTTTTTAAAAGAACTTAAATGACTCATTTGTTTTGCAATAAAATTATGGATTATAGTTAATAATTTGACCTTCAACTCATTAATTTGTCATTATTAATTATTGATTTATTTTAGATGCAAAATTCATAAGATAAAGTACATATTCACCCATTCCGGGAGACCTTCTGTCATTGATGAGGATATATTACGTGCGATGCTTTAATAGGGTTCATTTTTAACAAAAAGAAATTGGACAGTGCCCAACAAACTGTCTCAGATCATATTTAGTGACTAGGATTTGTATATAATTATACAATTTGGGTACCGTATGAATTGACAACCTTTAATTTGTTAAATTGTGTAACTATCATTTCTTATTTACTCTCTCATCATAAAAAGAAACCTTTCTTGCATTGGTTGGTTACGTGCGAAGAAAATTGGATGAAATTCAATAATGTAATAAGAAAAAAGAGCCTATTGTGAATCCTGGCAACCACCTCCAGTGACATGTAAAGCTTTATATGTCAAAAAAGAATGCTATGCATATGATGGGATATACGATGACCCATTTATTATAAATTTTTGATTATAAACGAAACTATGAATTCAAACAAATACTGCCAGATTTTGGACAAAGTAGCAGTTGAACTGAAGAAAAAACGTCCAGCTCTAGTCAATAGGAACCAAGTTGTACTGCTGAAAGGTAATGCCATGCCACAAGCTTCTATTATAACCCAGACAAAAATATCAGAACTTAATTGGGAAACATTAAACCACCCACCACATTCTCCCGATATAGCGACATTCGATTACCATTTATTTTTGGCGCTTCAGAATTTCTTCAATGGAGAAAAAATTCAAATGGATAAAGATGTGGAAAATGTCTTGGAGAAGTTTATGAAATCTAAGGGAAAATATTTCTTAAGAAATGGGATAGAAAAGCTATCATTGAGATGGGAAGTTGCCAATAATAATGGGAAATATGTTATTGAATAGATATTTAAAAACCTGTTAAAGACTTCTCATTTTCTTTAACTTAAAACTCGGAAAGAACTTTTCGGTACATCTTATATTTTAAATTAAAATAGTAATAGTACTATATATTAAATAATCATAAAAATAAAATAAAAATTATAAAATATTTGATTAAATTACATGAATTTTCAGTTAATAATTATATAAATATGAAAATTATAATTAATACCAGGTCATCTGGAAGATATTGGGGCACTTTAAAGAATTGCTTTTAGATTAATAATAATGATATAAGTTTTATTTTAAATAAATTAATAAATAAAATGTGCAGTGTTTGAAAAAAACCAAATATCATTTGGCAGAAGATGATGATATTATCAGGCTGTGTAGTATGAAATTTGTAAAATGAAAATCAAAGTTTATTAATAAATTACAAATAAAAGAAACAATTGATTTATACTTTATCAGATTAAAACGATATTTTCAAACAAGACAGATATATAATTTACCAACGCAAAAAACAGAATGGTAAAATATCAAGCCGATAACAAATAAACAACAATTAAAGTTAGCAATTTCATTACCTAAAAATTTCATACTACACAACCTGATATCATTCAGTATTTTTTGAGATTAAGAATGGACCTGCAGAATAACCATTTTTCACACTTATTCTTATTTTATTTTAAGAAGAGTAAAACTTTTCAAATTACAGCCATTAAGATTTTTGAAATCCACATTATTGTGTCAAAAGACAGTTTTTCTAAAAATCAAAGATCAAAACTTCAATCTGGGAGACAATGCTCATTTTGGACATCCACCTGTGAAGATGATATTCAACAGAAATCATGCCTAAATGTTTCTGAATTGGCACAATTACTCTAAATACCTTTGAGTACCATTCACAATCATATACAAAAAAGAAATAACTTATCAACCGATACATATATTTGACTAAAGCTGAAGTCCGACTAACTTATTGCCATTCACGTTTGATTGTTTGATACTTCAAGGTGATAAAGCAATGAGATTGGTTGATAAAATCATCACTGAATTAAATTTATTAATAATCAAAGTCCAATTAATTTATGTTTACTTCTTATCGTCACCATTACTATTAATATTAAACCCCCGCCTTAATTCGTTTTAATCATCTTACTGAATATGCTCTAATTATATTAATACTATTAATTATGTTTTACATATTAAATGCTTTATTTTACTTTTCATTAATTTATTTAATGAAAATATTTAATTATATAACATTTTAATTATTCGATATTTAAATTTATGAGTCTCAATGCAATCAATTATTTTTGGTAAGAAAATCTTTTTAATCATATCATTTAAAGTTCAACACGCTCGAAAATTATTTTAAAATATTTTCTAGTTGGCGTAGTTCCATGGATTCCTCTTAAGGGTAGTGTAGGCGCATCGGGAGACTTAGCTCCATTAGCTCATCTTGCTCTTGGTTTAATGGGAGAAGGTAAAGCATGGAGTCCAAAAACTGGCTGGACTGATGCAAAACATGTAAAATTATATTTAATCCGTATACGTTCATAGAAAATATTTATAATAAATTTCCCATGTTCTTCAAAGACCATACCCTATCTCTGAACTTTCTTAAAGGAAATCTCAAAACTACTATGTATAGTAATAATTAATTGACAATTTGAGATAATTGCAAAAATTATCTGATATGAATCTCTTAAACTGTTTAAGGATGTGATATAAGATTTTACGGATTAATTGTTTAAAAATAGTAATCGTTTAAACAAATAATAAATCTAGAATCATTCGACCACCATTGTCCCTTGAATATTCCGTGATGTTTAAATTAGAGCATATTAAATTTGGACTAATTTCGAAAATAATTACTTGAAATCACCGGTTTTTAAACATTAGAAAATAAACCTATAAATCAAAGATAAACCAATTTTTATTTATTATCAATTATCAATATCATCTATTAAAAATATCAATAAACTATTATATTATATCTTTTCAACAGTTCTATCGTCTTTTAATAACACTTTAAAAACATCAATATAAAGAAATATTATTAAAATAGTTTCCATCAATTTCAATGACAAGTTTCCATTTATAAACAAGATTTTCTATTCATGATTTATAAACTCCGGGGCTTTACTGTTAAAAAATTAATCATAACCCTACTGAGTGTCTTCAAAGGAACTAAATATTTTGCCAGCTAAATAGTGTTACATCGATCTGAAAAGGTGATATTGGTACCATTGTGAGGAAGAATTTCTCATTTAAACTGCTTAATTTTTTCCTAAGTTATCCTGGTAACATGTAATTTGGGATTATCATATTTTCAAGATGACATCTTTTTTTATTGTCAAGGCCGAAAAATTTTCTACGATATTTTTGTCCTGATCGGGAATATAATAATTTTAGCCAGCTTATCATTCCCCACCAAAATCACAAAGGGAGTTTGTTTCCTTTAAAATTTGACTTTTCTTTTGCACTAAGGATTGTCAAATGGAACAAATTTCTTATCCCAATTTCTTAACCCGGTCTTAAAATGAAGTGTTCTGATGTCTGGAAAGCAGATTGTGATGATTGTTAGTTGGACAGATTTTTTGAAATCTGTCAATTGGTAAAATCTGTATTTAGTCTTACCAACTGCTTTAAGGTGATAGGATATTGCCACTGCATCCAAGCCTCTTCATCTCAGTCATTATTTGCTGTAAATCTTCCTTTAGTAATTGTTGTGGCAATTTCTTATTAACATCAAAAGGACATCACAGTATGAACGCTTACTTAGATCAAAATTTATTTCTTGAAAACGAACTTTGACATTTCTACATTTTATATTGAAATGCAAATTGTCAAATCTGTCCAAAATAATACAGGAAAATATGGGATACTGCTATACTGATCTATAATAGCTAGTATGCATCGTTTCCTTTGGAAAGTTTCTATGTCTATCGTTTTTCTAGACAATTCTTAATGTAAACCTAGCTATTGATTATTACTTCATGTACAAATTCTTTTCTTTTTTATCCACATGAACATATTGCTTGCCACACCAAATATTTTGAAGAGAACTTTGTTACTTTTTTATTTTTTGTGTCGCAATATAAAATTCCTGTCCTGGAATTTCATTGAAGTCAGCGACGCAGCATATTTTGTCCTCTAAGATACAGCATTCAAATTTAGTTAAAAAATCAGCGTATAACTTTCTATTCCGTTTTTTGGGGACTACTTCTTTAGTTTCATCTCTGCCTGGGATTTTTGGCACTTTAAATGTCTGCAATCCAGCTGGAATTTTATTTCTGTGAACAGTTGATGTTGACGTTCCTTTTTATTCGCCATGGTGCGTACCAACAGGTTAGGAAATTTTTTTGTATTTTTATTTGTAATTTCCTTATTTGCTGCACCTGATTTTCTACCAGAACCTTTTTTTCTTTCGATGGTCAAAATTTTACGATAATTGGCCAAAACATTTTGTACTGTTGAGCAAGGTAATTTTAAGAAATAGTTATGTCTTGCAAGTTCTTGTCCATATAAATTTCAGTAGTAGACATACATACAGTATTTATTAAAGTTAGTTTGATTAAATAAAAAATAATCAAATATTACTGGTATCCCAACACTAAATCCACATACCATATATTATCATGATATTACTAGTACAAAAACATTAATAGAATATATAAACTTGTCAGATTTTTTCCGAAACACCCTATACCTAACAAAATATAATTTAAGTGAATAATATTTGTTTTGATAATCAAAATTTTCCTTAAAATTTCATTTTATTATAACATTTTTATGCTTTTACTCTTTATTATATATCCCCTCTATTCTTATTTCTTTTCTATTTAAATATAGTGATATTTTATATTTCCAAATAACTTTGGTTAGTTAGTATAAATTTTTACATTCGTATAAAAACCTTTTTAAATATAATTTTCTCTATTCACTTGTTTTATTTATTTATATTTTTCTTAGTTTGTCGTTCTTAATATTATTAATTTCGTTTCAATATTAAATTTTTAGAGAAAAAATTGATAAGAATAATATTATAATAATGTGGAATTTTATTATAACCAAAATAAAACAATTACAATCTCTATATACATTTTTATTTTAGGCTTTAGAATCAAATGGATTAACCCCGTTGAAATTAAAGGCTAAAGAAGTAATAAAATTATTTTATAATAATAATTTCTCATTTGTAAAATTTAATAATTATAATATATTAAACTATGAAATACTAAACTTGGGTGTTCATATCTGTGACAAAAAATGAGACATTGATCATTTTTCATTTCATATCTTATCAAAGTTTGTTTTAATATATTAAATATTAATTTATTATTAGATTAATAATTATTAATATATTATTATATAATTATATTAATATATATTCATTTATTATTATTTTTTGAAAAATCGATATCATTTTAAGAAAATAAAATGTCGAAAATGCATTTCTTTATTAAAGACAGAATGGAATAATTTTTTTAATAATATGCCAAAAGATATATAAAAAGAAATTGTTAAAAAAGAATTAATTCTGCAATCGGAAAAGTTAAACTTGATAGTTTGATCGCACAACATGACTTTACATAATCGGATTAGGCTACCACAACTGAAGTCTTTTGTAACAAAAGGAAAAAGATGGTTATTATTAAGAAAAATTATTAAGACAAATACTAATTATAATAATTAATAATTATATTTAATTAAACAACAAACAAAAATCAATATAACACTTGATCTTATGTACATTAAAAATTATTTTATAAATAATTGTTATATACATGGTCTTCCAAAAGAACCTTTACTACTTTAAGTCGCTATTTCTTCGTACATAAAAATTAAAAAGCCAAGTAATTTTATTTAAACACAGATATTACAAAAATTTATATTTTAAATATGATCTCATTAAAATGACCGTCTCTGGCAGCCTTACAAGTTAGGGCTATTTTTATGGAATTTTGAATAACTTGTTGGAATAAGTCAATTGAGATCATAGCGATTTGTTCCGAAATGTTGTCTTTGAGTTGTGTAAAAGTTTTTGGTTGATTAATATAAAATTTATCTTTAGATATCCCCATAAGAAATAGTCTGAAGCCATCAAATCTGGAGATCTGAGAGGCCAATCAACATCACCGAAACGTGAGATCACGCCAGATGAAAAAGTTTCGTGTAATAATGCAATTTTTTTCTTATTTGTATGGGCTGTGGAATCATCTTGCTAAAAATAAATATTCTCCACATTAAAATCATTCAGATAAGGCTTAAGGAATGTTTCTATCATGTGTCGATATCTCTTTCCCGTTACTTTAACTGTTTTACCTGCAGCATTTTCGAAAAAGTATGGACCAATTACACCTCTTGCCCATATTCCACACCATACAGTAACTTTTGGCGAATGTAATGCTTCTTCCTTCAAAACATAGGGTTGCTTTGTTGCCCAAATTCGACAATTTTGTTTATTAAAAACACCTTCACTCAAATGAAAATGACTTTCATCATTCAATGATTTTTTTCCAAAAATGAGGATCCGCAATTGATCTTTCTAACAACCAATTACAATAATTCAGGAGACTTTGATGGTCTGATTCTTTAATCTTCTGAACTACCGAAAGCTTACAGGCTATCATATGCAAATCTTCATGCATTATCCGCGAAAAACTGGATTTTGATAGGTTTAATTCCTGTGCTCTATGACTGATTGAGGTGCATTTATTGTCTTCAATGCTTTCTCGTGCACTTGCAATATTTTCAGGTATACGCGCAGATCGAGGTCATCCAGATTTTGGTCTATTTGCTACCGAGCCAAATGCTTCAAAAGCATTAACCAGACTGTAAATTGTTGGTTTTGATGGACATTTGTTTTTCCAAAATTTTGCATTTAATTTTTTAACGATTACTGAAATGGAACTACTGCTTTGGTAAAATATTTTGACAAATTCTGCCCGTTGTTGCATATTTTAACGATCCATATTTAATTTTCAAATGTTTAGCTCGAAAAATGTTAAATATTAATTTATTTAAACAAAAATTACGTAGTATTAAATGTTAAATGTAGCAAAGCTTCTTTTGGAAGACCCGGTATATATATTATATATACTAAATATATACTAAATTGTGATGAAAAATAATAAAACCGGATATTTTTTTATAGGTCAAAATTACAATATTAAGTTATCTAATAAATTGATTTTAAAATACACCCCTTGATTTATTCTGCCGATTAATACCAATGTGTGACAGATCTATTAATACTAATATTAATAATTATTAGTATATACTTTATATTACATAGAATTATATATTTAGGACATATGAAATAGGTCAAGTTTATTTATATATATCTCTTGAAATGAAATTAACAATACCAAAGATTTCAAAGATATATTTTCATAAAATAGAAACTTTATCATGGCCCAACGGTACCATTTAAAATGATTTCACTTTTTATTTTTTGTAAAGTTTATTTTCAAATCATTTTTTCAACTCATTATTTTACCATTAATCAAAAGATCTTATTTGATTGAAGACTATTGTTTTAACATTCACCAACATTTTAGGGCCTATCATTAATAAATGGAACTCAGTTTATTACGTCACTAGGAGCAGAAGGTATATAAATTTCGGAAACTATTAAATTGATTGTTTTAATTTACAATAGCACTGGCAAGGGCAACTAATATTGCTAATCAGGCAGATGTCATAGCAGCGTTAAGTCTCGAGGTTCTTAAAGGAACGACAAGAGCATTCGATGCTGGTACTTTTAATTTCATAAGCAAATCCAGTTTATCGTTTTCACTAGATGTTCATCAAATTCGTCCACATTGTGGTCAAATTAAAGTTGCCAGTCGCCTTAGAAGTTTATTACATTCTAGCAAGTACCCTTCGGAAATATCAAGTATTTTCTTATCCATCTTAATATTAATTTTAATATTAATAACAGCGAAAAACTCTACATTTATTTGTATATACTATGTTTTGAAATAAAATCCAAGATATTTTACGAATTTCGAATATTTTTGTCCAATATCTTTAAGAACTATGTATACCATAAACTCATAAGTTGGTCAATTTTTGTCGGAAAAGTCACTCGTATTCCAAAGAGTCAAAAATGTTTTATAATATCAAAAATCATAAGTTATAAGTAAATTTCCATCATTTAAGCTCACAGGTATATCAAAAATCGATCATTTTCAAGCGGTCTCGGGCACTGCTGATGAATCAATATGGATGTTGTAATGTTTTTAAAGTTCTAATTTCAGGACATTTGAAGAAAACCTTGAATTAGCTTTTGACAAGCGCAATAGGATTCGATCAATATATTCATTTGTCTTTCTCAGTCTTGAACAATTACTTGTCGAAGTCCAGTTTTCTTTTCCGAAGTCCTGGTGTATTATAATCCTCCTAACTTTAAGTTTAAGGCTGACTAGAGGTTTTGACCATAAAATTTCATTTCAAATAAAGTCTTTTTTACTTGTAAATAAAATAAAATTTTTGAATTCTTTTTCATGATTTCTTTGGAAACTAATATTCCTAGGGAAAATCTTGTAGAGCAAATATTTAAATCAATTAAACAAAAAATATCATTAATAATCATTACAATTTAGATAAAGAGAATACTGAGATTTTTTATTATGAATCTGTGAACAGTTTTAAAAACATTTCAAGGTTAAAATACAAAGGTAGACATCATAAGATATTGAGAACATATTAGAAAGTGATGAAGGAAATTCAGTTCAATAAGTTCTGACGTACTTATGAAGATCTGAGAAGATCTATATTTGAAAAAGGAGTTCACATAGTTTGAATAAGACTTCCAGAGTTAACATTTTATCGTCCTTTACAATTCGCTCATTTTCATTAATATTGATGACAAGGATTAGAATATGAATATGAATTTAAAGATTAAAATGATCTATGCAAAGTATTATGTACCTATTGTAAACGAAAAGAAAAGAGATTGACTCAAAATATTTCAAGAGCTTCCAAGTCCATAGTTGTGTCGACTATTTTTATTGTTTTAAAAATCTTTTGATAAATAAATTTGATATTGATATGAAAGTTTTACTTATAATATTTTCGTTACAAATTTATATTGAGATTAATTAATTATTCTGTAATGCAGTCAGCCATAGACAGTGCTCGAAGGTTCAAGACGCTTATACCTTAAGGTGCTGTCCTCAAGTTCACGGAATTGTTCAAGATACGATAGATTTTGTCAGAAATGTTCTCACCATTGAAATGAACAGTGCAACAGATAATCCCGTATGAAATTCATTACACATATTTTCTATTTATTGATTATTGGGTTGGTGAATGAGTTTTGAATTTTTTTTCAAAAAAATAAAATACAAAGTTCTAACGTCCACATTTTTATCTTTTTCACAAAAATATAAGCAATTTTCTCGAGTAGTTGTTGCCAACTTTGTGGGGTCTTTATTCATCTCTAATAAAAACTTTGATATTTTCTTTCAAAGAAATTGCTCAATAGCTTCTTGATTTCCTCAGTTAAATGGAATCGCTGTTTTCAGATGATTTTGAAGCGATCTGATTAGATAGTCCGAAGAAGTTCCAGATAGAGATGAAGATAATGATGAACCCAAAAAACAAGCTGAAAAATATTTTACAATTTTTTTTTGCATTATGGATGATGAAACATACTGTAACTCTGTCTTCAATCAAATTTCAGAATATGACTTTTATGTTGCAAACATAGGACTAAAACAACATCAAAGAATGGGTTAATTTATAAAGGCAAGCCATATGTTCCTGTGAACGAGTAATTTGTAGTTAAATGGACTGCCAAAACCAAGATCTTCGTTAAAGATAGATTATCTTTTAACAATTTTTCCATCTACAGGGTGCGCCACTTAAATCGGGAAAATTATCAGTAAAATAAAAGTCGAATATATTTTAGTAATGATCAAGCAAATTATAAAATTTATTTATAGGTTTCAAAATTTACAGGTTTATCTTCAAT
>JBBMKC010221506.1:0-12188 GCA_037834085.1 Bipalium vagum
TATATATTGTTTGTTTATCCTTTCTTCTTCGCTTCTATTCAAGCCATTCAAGAAACCTTCGAGTGAGCTTCAACTGAAGTTGTTAATTTGTTCAATATGTAGTCTTTGTCCAAATTGACGAAAATAAATGGTCTAATTTTTATGTTAAGTTTATAAGTTTTTTTCTTTAATTTCTTCGAATTGATGATCCTCAAAGCATTCGTATTACAAAAAAAGAGTTTAGATTAATTTTGAGGGCTCTTACAGAAAAATATATGACAATAAAACATTTGTTTGTTTTATTGATCTGGTCTTTTCAGTAGATAATTAAATATTTTTATCCTCAGTTTTTATATTTATGTTTTAATCCTATTTTAATCATTTCATATTATAAAAATTAAGAGCATTAAATAAATAAATCCTCTTAAAATGATATTTAAATGATTATTTAGCATTCTCTCTCTAAAATGATTTTCACAAAAAAGTTACTTAGAGAACTCATGAGATGTACTCTATGAAAGACCAGGCATATAAGGCTCGATCTTTAAAATAAAAGTTTAACGGGCACTTCTAAATATTGAGGTGCCCGTTAAACTTTAAAAATGAAGTGCATGTTCAAAATCAAATTCCCTCCAACATACAAAAATATTTTATATTAGGTAATATCATAAGTAATCTACCATTTCATTTTATTAAAAGTAATATTAAAAGTCAAGTTTAAAGCTGAAAACGCAAAAATTATTCCCGAAAATATGTTTCATTATGTTCAACGCACTTTATCCAACCTACGGAAAGTAATTTTATGTCTGCTGCATATCTCTCTTGGTTTTTTGAATCAAAGAACTGTTGGAACAATGATTTTAAGCTGTCATCATTTTTAAACGACTTTCCTAACAGATAATGCGCCATATGAATTAATTCAAAATGTTCCACCACACAGAAATCAGAACTTTCTTTAGGAACCTTGACTACTTAACGATAGGCAGTAATGGTTCACCAGGAAAACGCCATTTTTTGTCCACTTTACATCGCATGTAACCATTTATCGCCAAAAGCGAGTGTTCATCGGATAGTTCAGTAAGGTTTAACAAACACTTACACGTCTTTTTTGTTGTTCAGGTGTTAAATCGTGATGTATTTATAGACGATTTAGACAGCATGATACAAGTATTTTTAGTCTACGAAACACAGTTGTAGTAAGGATATTTAGTTCATATGATAAATGTCTTTTACCTTTTTCTTGATTAGATACAAGTGCAGTTTTGATGAGTTCACGACTCATTGACCGATGTCTACCCGATTTCGTCTCATCTAAAATCGGTATATCAGCGCTTTCAAATCGAAGATACCAAGATTGTGCAAGCTTTGAATTCATAACATTCTCACCTTCAAATTCACATTATTCTATAGGCTTCCGATGTTTTCACTTGTTTTTTTTCAAATTTGTCGTAGCATACCACGAATTTTATCTAAAATTATGCTTTTAAAAGTAAGCACAAACAATGGATTCAGATAAACAAGAGCTATAGATTAATACCAAATTTATTATATGTATTTTTAATGTTAAACTCTTTAAAATGGTAGATCACTTATGGAAACATCTAATATATACTCTCAAAAATAAATAAATCAAAACTTATAATTTGTTACTTTTTCATTAGGTTAAGAATAACATATTTTTGTAGATTTTAAATAGGTGAATTATAGGGACTAGCCAGCTCTTATTTATTTAGAGTAGCAAATGATAATTTTATTTTGTCTTATGTTATTTATAATAATAACAGGTCTATCTATACAAAAAATAGTTTTTGTTATACTTATCAATTTATATTATTATTTGTTAAGTTTCTAAAGATGAAAACAGTGAAAAATTATTTTTGAAAATATGTCAGAATGGGATTGACTAATGAAATATTTACAAAGTTTAATTTAATTAATTAATTAGGTTTCAATATTAACAAGAATTCAAATATCAATGTGATTTCTTGATTTCTTGATACTGAAAACTTTGTAAAATTGTAATTTTCCATTTGTATATATATCATAATTAAATATATTCAATTTTCGGTTTTCTATGAAACTGAATTTCTGAAATTTCATGTATGTGTTTAATTTTTTTAATAAGTCTATATTATCGAATTTAATTGCAGTAAATTCGCATGTTAATAATATCCTTCATTGAAGAATTAGTATCAAATTGTTTTACTGACAGCTTAGATGGAATCAGTTGCATTAGTCTGCTGGCATTTAGAAAAAAAATATTCAAAGAGATTTGGAGTATTTTTAATCTTCGAAAGTTTGGAAGGTAATGAATTAATGATGAAGAAAATATGAAGAAGCATTTGAGTCATCATTAAGAGCTGTTGCTAGAGAGGTTTGGCGCAGTTTTAAAGCTGTACGCAATGTGGTATGAAAAGATCTTTAACTTTATCCATACGAGATCCAAATTATACATAAGTTATATGGCGAACACTATTGTGAAAGAATTGAAATATGTAAAAGCCTAATTAATGAAATCGCCAGTAATTCATCTTTTCTGCAAAACCTGATTTTCACTGATGAAGCAGCCTTTTTCTTAACTTGATGTCAACAATCAAAATATATCTAAGACCTGAAAATATTATTCAAAAGGATGGAGTTTAAATAATATTAGAAATGAGTCAAAATGTTATAAATGAATTTTTAAATCGCTTACCTATGTGTATTAAAGTTATTGGACATTATGAAATAAAATTTACATTTTAAAATCTGATACACCATATATGAAGCACCCCGTATGCAAAATCTACTACTAAAACCTAAAAGATTAACTGGCTAGAAAAATCAAGATCTGTAGAATATTTTTTTAAAAAAATAATCAAATTTTTGAAATTTTTTTATTTTCATATGCGTATTACCTCAGTTTTAGTCTTTATATCTCATTTTCTTCAAATTAGTTTTTACTTAGCTAATTTTCAATGTTTTTCATTCTACTGCTTTTACAAATGAATATTACTTCCCACAGTTTGGTTTGCAAGAGACATGAATAAATGTGGCTCTTATTATAGGATATCGCATCAAGTGAACAGCAAACTAATTTATGAATGGGACTTTTTGCAAAAAATCCTATTATTTTTAATCTAAGTGCATTATGTTTTCCTCAGACCATGATTTCATTCTTCATAAGAATAAAAAGTATTTTAAAAACACTCTTACTTCATCCTAGATAGCAACGATTCATCAAGTAAACACTTTTTATAAAGTCTTGTAGTGTTCGTAGTTTAATAACTTTGCAATAATTACATATTTATAATTAGACTATTTTTATATTATGTTTTAAGTAACTTTTATATTGAGATATTTTAGTTATAGTGAAATAACAATAATGTGATATTGATAAATCGAGCAATATGTTTCGTTTTCAAATAATAATATTATTATATTTCAGAAATGTATCAAAATAATTCAAAAATCTGTTTTTTTCAAATACACTCTAGAAAAAATTTCTAAACAATCAAAATTTTATTTATTATAATAATAATAAATAATAAATAATAATAATAATAATAATAATAATACAATAATAATACAATTTTGAAACATGTTTCGATCTTTTTCCTTCATATCTTCAATTAATTTTAATATTTTAATCAACTACCTAAAAAGGATATCAAAACCGTGATTTTTTTAAATTTATCTTTATTATTATTGAATAAAAAAATTATTCAGAAAATGTTTTTCCTTAAAAAATCTAGAGTTGACATTTGATTAAAACGCCGTAGATCATTGGTTTGTTATTTTATTATTTTCCAAAAAATATTTAATCTTAAATGTTAATTTTCAATTTACATATATTGTAAATGTTATACGACTCTCTTTAAATCCATATCTATTGATTGTTTATTAATTTATTGATTCTTAAACATCTTCCTAACCCTAACCAACCAAAAGCTGTCATGATAAAATCTAAATAACATAGTTGAAGGTACACCGTTTACATTTTTGGTTAAGCTGACTTCACAAAAATTTCTCCTCACAGAAAATTGTATTATTTTTCGATAATATTATACGTACTTATGAAACTATTCATTATTTTTACTACAAAATGTTTTGCGGGTTTTGATTTTAATGTCTTTCGAGTGAATGGTTTGGTTTTAAAGATCAATCTCGAAAAACAACATCAACAAACAAGTTTTAGACTTTGAGAATCGATAACAAAGATATATGTTTTACTATCGATATCAATCAATTTTTTTAAAAATTTCATTCAATTCTCTGATTAAAATGTTTATTTCCAATAAAAATCCTTATGAAGAAACAAGAATAATGAAAAAACCCAAGCAAACATTATTCCATATAAAAGGTCAATTATAAGAAATAAATGGATAAAAATTGATTTCAGAATGTCAGTTGTGTGAAATATTCCAGATCTTGCTTGAAAACAAATAAGAGTAATAATTAATTGAAAAATATTAACTATTTAAAATAAAAATATGTAAAGGACCAAAAATTTGAACTTTTTTTATTAAAATATATTTTTCAAGACTGGACTGGAACTCAGTTTAATAAGCTTCCTAAAATAAAAGACTTTCTTCAAAGAGAAAAGTGAGAATCATTGCAATTTTAATCCTAACTATCATACGTAAATTAAAATAATGTTTCATCTAAAATATATAAAAACATATTAATAACTAAAATATTCCCTTTAAATTTAACACAATAACAATAATAGTATTTTTTAATACAGGGTTATGCAGAAATATATAGAAAAAAATTCAGAAATATATAATGGAAATGTACACTAAATAAATTATTGTCTCGCCAAGGTTTTTTATAAACCACCTTATGTTGCGAAAATAATCACTTAACTATATATCGATATGCATGAGTACTTGAATAATCAATCATCCCTATCTATAATGGTTCTTATAAAGAATGATACAGTATTTGCGAATTGTAGCTGAGGCGAGTAAGGTGGCAGAAATCTGTAAGCAATACTTCGTTCTGTCAGCAATTTAATAAAATCTTTGCGTTGATGGAACCTGCAATTGTCCATCACCAATACATCCCCAGGATTTCGATCGAAATGATTGCATAGCTTGTCACTAATTAAGTCCATTGATCCGTCTTTGATTTCGAAGCATAAAATGCCTGTAAGTTTGATTTAATAAAAAACAGATGACAAAACAATGAAACCTGACATTTTAATAGCAACCGTGCAGCTGATATTTTTGGCTGACTAAAGTGTGATCAAATTTAAATAGAAAAAATCGATTTTTTTTCTATATATTTTTGAATAATTTTCTATATATTTCTGAATAATTTTCTATATATTTTGAATATTTTTCTATATATTTCTGCATAAACCTGTAATAATACTATTTTTTGATAAAATTGAGAAATTAAAACAAATGTATATTTGATGGGATCGAAATCATGTTTTAAGGTAAAAATTGATTAATATTGATTTCAAATTTCTCCTCAATGTAAAATAATTTCCGATTTTTAAAAATTTTTGACTAATAATAATTCAGAGATATTTCCCAAAAATAGAATGTTTTTTTTTAAATGATACTGTCATTTGTAAAGAAAGTGATGAAAATAAATGCGAATGAAAATGAATTTTTGTGGTAATGAGCAACTTTGAAAATGACTAGAAAAGAATAATTTATGAATCAGAATACAAAATTCATCAACACTATTTTTAATTATGATTTTGATGGCAATACAAGATAGCACTTGCGTCTTTGGTAGGTCGAATAGAGGTAAGGGATCTATATAAGTATGTCGAGTTGGTAAGAGTTATTTGTTTTGTCTTATTTTTCTTTGTTTGGTTATTTTAAATTTTCTTAACTAATCATTTAATGGCTTTTACTGTTTATTTCTTATTACTGTTCGAAATTTATTGACAATATACTTTCCTTTGATTTTATGGAATATGGTCTTATTTCATCTTCATTTTATTGCCAATTTCATAGTACAGAAGAGGTGTTGATCCCTTTGAACTGAAAAATCAGTTTGACTATTGGACTTCATATATATTCACTATTCTGATTATCTTTTGTATTGGTCTTTGCTTGATTAGACGTTATAACTGTGGTTATAAATATAGTTTAATATTGCATTATGCTTTGTGATACCAACAATAAGTGAAAGTACTAAAGTTATCAACAATTTTAAACTTGAATATTATTTTGAAGATATATTTTAGTTTTATCATGATTTGTTTTATTTGTTTTGGACATTTCGATAAAGATGGATTCAAAAACATTATTCAAAAAAATATTCAAATGTTGTAAAAAAATAATTTCAGAGTAATCAATTAAAATGGTGGAAGAAAAAAAAGAAATAGAATAAAATTTATTTTAAAAATTGTACAAGATAATCTTATAAAAAGAAGAGAATAAAAAGCCAAAGGAATAAAGTAAGTAAAAAAACAACAGAATTTTGAAATTTGAATATTAATGGAAAAGATTTGAAGAAAAGAAAGGTGATAAAGAAATTATTTTTAATTACAGAAGAAAAAGTGTTCAAAGAAAGTGGAAATCATTTATTTTAAAAAATGATTTTTTGTCAACAGATAAAATGAAGAATATTATTATGAACATTTATCATTTGATTTTATATTTATTTTTATATTGTCCCACATCTGATTTTACCAAGAACCTACAAGGCAGTTGTGAAGAATTCATTTAAAATTCATTCATCAAGCAATTTCCTAAAAACCTTCTGATGTCAGAAGAAAAAAACGAAAAGGTCAACCACGCCCTGATTTGTCGGAGAAAGTTGAAGAGAGTGATGAACTTATTCCAGAGCTTCCATTTACTCTGAAGATGAGAACACAGAATCAATTGTTTCTTAAATTTTAATCAACCAGCTTTGGAGTTAATGGTTGCACAATATCTGATCCGCAATGGTCGTGATTATAGAAGTATTTAAATTTTGAAAGTAGTTATAGTCTGTGGACAATATGGAGAATATGAAAAATTATAAACTAGTCCATCATACAGATGTTGTAAAGATCTGTTTTAATATTATAAATGAATACTGAATTTTGATACATACCAAATTGAGCATATCTAGGTACTTAGTTTTGTGTTTAATAAAAAGTATTAAAACAGTAACCCATAGACATTCTTAGAAAAAACTAAATAATGCATTGATTTATTTTAAAAAATCATTAAGTCGTTTTGATTAAATGAACAACCATTTACGTAATTATTTTCACCCCAGTGTCTTCTGAATTTTGGTAAACATATTTTAAGTAGCAATTACGATAGATTTAAACTTTTTAAAATAAGATATAATCAATTCGTTTTAATTAACTTTAATCATCTGTCGGTCAACTGATAAAGCCCTTGGTAGAAATTCTTTGAACTATGGTTACAAAGTAATCTTCATATGTTTTTTATGGCCTCTTGTTCAATTGAGGAATTCTGAACCTATGGGAATAATTGATAGCTCAAAGGCTAACATCAGGTGAGTATGACGTTCTACTTTCAACAGAATCAATGAACCATGTGGTCAAGCCTTATTGAGATACAACACAACGTTCTTCAATTTTGCCCATTTTGATATCTTGAAATCGATGGTGGTCTTAAAATATGAAATAAAAATAATAAAATTTTTCATTCAAGAATTGATTGATCATTGTTCAGTAGAAATTCATAGTGGATTATCCAATAAATATTTGTTACGGTTAATAGAGTTTCATTTCTTAATTTGTCTGTTTTCTCTTGAACTTTTCTTGTGATTTAGAATTTTTGACTCTAATTAATAATATATATTAGTCCTTTTTAAAATGTACAAAAAAACATTTAAAGATAATATTATGATAAATTTGAGTCAATCTGAGAAACATTTTATTGAAATCAATATAAAATTTATTAATTAAACTTATATTTATGAATTGTACATGTAAAAGATATTTAATTTTTATTTATAGCATGAAAGTGAAATGAATTTTTCATTATATTCGAATCTTACCGTTTTTAAAATGAATATGCTACATTTTTCTAAAAAAAAATTAAAATTCATTAAATTTAAATAAAAAATTATAAAATTTTTTTTGAAAGGAAACTAAATAATTTTTTAAAATTAAAATATTCAATAAAAAATTGTAAATCAAAATAGTTAAATGAAATAGAGTAAGAAAATTCTATAAATTTATGTACTATGTTTAGATCCAATGTGTTTAAATGATTGAATAATTGCTTTCATTTTCCGCCATTTTAATTTTCTATAGTAAACTTTGAAGAGTCCGCAAATAAAAAGTGAGGCAATTTCTAATTTTTGCGCGAAATATATTTTATATTTATTTTGGCACCATTTAAAATACTGAAAATTCAAAATTATTAATTAGGCCAATAATTTTCGCATTGAAAAATTGTTTTTCCATTAATTAACCTATGGATTGCTTTTTAATCATAGAATGGATGATGGGGATTTTAGCATTAAAGCAGATGAATATGAACCAGATTTATTTAATGATATGTCGGTTCAAGAAGAAATCACAGTTGGCAGTGACAACATTTTAAATAGTTATCAGAATTCGAATAATTTGGATCATGAATATAATAATACTGGTAGTCATAGTGCTGGTAATACCATTGTAAAAGTACTCAATACTTCTGCTGTTGGTCATCAAACACCAGACCTGAAGAGTAAGCCGAAATTGATATATGTCAAACAGGGTGTTACAGAAAACTTGACTAATACTCCATTTAAGGTGATTTCGCTTACTTGGTAGTATTATAATCAATAATTTTCAGACGGTGAGGTTTTCCAACGGATTAAGACAAGTAAAACGTATAACACTATATTTTTATAATACTTGTAATAAATTGATTACCACAGTCATCCCAATGTCAAAGTTAACTCAAGGCACTCACGGTCGAATAATTCAACTAAACCAAAATCAAATCGCTCTAGGATCGAGCACTCCGCGTGTCGTCAATCCCTCTTTCATCAGAGGCGGAATTCAAGTTACAAAACTCAATAATTTTAACATTGTAATTATTAATTTACTTTTTATTTTTATATAAATAGTTTTCATATTGATTTTATTCGTTAATAATCGACTTAATTATTTTCCAATTATTCATTAGAATAAATTTCCTGTGGGCCAGAAAATTCTTATCAGTAATCGACCGGGCATCAAATACAGCAATGTCACTCCAATAATTAATATTCCCAATTCAACTTCGTTCCATCATCAGAATACTATCATTCAGCCGATCAACACAAACCAGACCAACCAGACCGCTTTGAAATTGGAACCCGGTGACAGCGGATTTTACAATCTCACTGGAGGCAATGGACCTACTCGATATTATCCCCGTATGCACAGTCCAGACAAAGACTCACTGGACGGAAGCCAGGAGCAGTGAGTTTTCAATTATCGCTCATCGATGGAGTTTTGAAACAACGTGTACCCGTTACAGATTAGCAAACGTTTACAAAACAAACGGTTTGCGCAAATACGCGCGATCCGTTTGCGACAAGGTCAAAGAAAAGGGCACCACGACTTATAGTGAGGTTGCCGACGAGTTGGTTCATGAGTATGCCGCAGAGCACCCGATGATTCCAGCCCAGCAGTTGCATTACATTCAGAAGAACATTCGCAGACGCGTTTACGATGCGCTCAACGTTCTGATGGCGCTGAAGGTGCTGGATAAAGAGAAGAAGGAAATTAAGTGGAAGGGGCTCCCGGTCAATTTGTTGGAAGAGTGTAAGCAGCTGGAGGAAGAGAAGTCTAGGAAAACGGAACTGTTGCAGCAGCGTGTGGAAGAGTTGTCGGAATTGGTTCTGCAGCTCATCTCATACAAAAATCTAGTCGGTCGCAATCGGCAGAGGGAAAAGGAGGCCAATGCGCCACAGTTGAACGAGAGAATCAAATTGCCATTTCTCGTTATCACAACCAATAACAGCACCGTTATCGATTGCACTATTTCTCCCGAAAAGTATTTTTTATTGAAAATAAAAAAAAATAATCAATTTATTAATTTTTCTCCCATACCCATTTTGTCATTTGGGTTGGTGTACGCACAGATTGGAGTACATGTTCACTTTTGATCAGCCTTTCGAGATGCAAGACGAATTTCAGACACTCAAGCAATCAGGATTCACTTTGAGGCTTGGCACGTCTCAGTGCACGGAAAGCCAATACAAGCGATGTCTGGAGCTTGTTCCCAATACGTTGAGGTTTTACGTTGAAGGTGCCTTTATTATTTGATAGATTTTATATGGAGTGATGATTTTCTTAATGTTCATGACAATTTTTCATTCAAAATTTTAATTATTGATTTTGTTGTTTTAATTCACTCTATTTATTCAAAAATTTGTTAATAAAATTACTATTTTAATAAATTATCTTTGTATGTTTTACTTATGTTTTTAATTGATTAAAAATTTTTCACTGAATTATTTTTAATTTTATTATTGATTTTCTAAATTAACATTAAAAATATTGATTTCACATTTTCTAATGAAATTTTTTAAAATTAAAATTTATTAACCAATATCTTTATTTATCTTTTCAATTATTTTAAAAAGTATTATTAAATTTAATTTCTTGTAAGTATTAGTTAATTAAAATTCTTTGGAAAAAAGTTTCTTATAAGAAACCTGTTTTTAATTGATTATAATTTATTAAATAAATTTATAATTTAATTAGATTTACTATTGATTTAGTTTTTTAAAAAATAAATTTGATATTTTAAAATTATTTTAAATGAAATTAATTTTTTAAAAATCTTTTTAATTATTATTTGCAAATAATTAATAAAATAATTAATTACCTTGTAATTTAGTTCTTACATTTAATTTTTTTGTTTATTGATTTTTCATAAATTAGAAAATAATAGTAAATAAACAATTTAAATTTAGAAATACTTTAAACTTTAATTTATTGTTAATCTTACAAAATTAATTTTTCGATTTTATATCAGCAATTTATCAGCAACGACCTGCCATTGTACCCGATTTCGTTTCACTCCACCGTCGCAGTATGGTCGCTGCCGCGGTTGCCGCTCGGTCAAGCAAGAATTTGTCCTCGTCCTCTGCCGGTCACAATTCGTTCTTGCAACTCGGTGGCAACTTGGGTAGCAGCTATCGAAACCATCCATCAGGGAGTGTTACGACGTACTGGACAGATCAGCACGAATCTGCCTCTTTGATGTCCGATAAACCCTTTGAGTCCCATAAACGTTTCCAAAGCCGCAGCAGCAATGGCAACAACAGTCATAACAATACATCGTCCATTTCAGTTTGGGGAGATACGTCGGCAGTAGAATCGTCATCAATCCAAAAATATCGATTGACGATGAACACGTCGACTTTTGATTCGAAATATCTCAGCCACCCACAAGAACTAGAAGATGAGATCGAAGTAATGGATGAAGAAGCCGATTTTCCAAGCGATTGATCGATTTGAAAATCCCTAGGTGTCTCTCACTCCCCTGGTCCTCCTTTTCTTTCTCCTTTTTCCTACTCTTCTATCTTGTGAATATATATTGATTGATTGATTGATTGATGTAAATATTTGTCGAGATAATATAATCTATGTAACGAATTTTGATTGATTTGCTATTTTGATTCTGCAATGCATATTTTAAACAAATAAATAATTTTAGGCATCATAAAATGTATAAATAATAATTTTGTTCATATACTTTTTGAAAGTTATCAGTGTAGCAAGTGTACGTGATGAAGACCGGAAAAAAATTGTCTTGAGTCAAAGTTTTTGTGTTAGATTTTAAAAACAGGCTAAATTGACAAAATGTATTTATTAGTGACAAAATTGGTATAAGTACGTTTTTGAGTACATTCAAAAATAAAAATATTAAATTCTCGACGAAATCAGATACATAATTAACTTCGGTCAATATGTTGAATATAATCAAAATTATTTTAAAATAAACAAAGAAATTTTTAAAATATGAACCTTATTTTGAACAATATATATTAATTAGTTTAGAATTAGTTTCTATTTTAATATTGGGTAGTTGCATTAATTCTCACTTTGTTTTACTTAATCAGTTTGATTAATAATAGCAAAGGATAACCAATCGATTTAACATGGATAGCTTTATTCCAAAAAAAGAACATTTGCGGGAAGCGTTGCTGTTCTGTTTCCATTTGAAAAAAAGCGCTGCAGAAAGTCATCGAATGCTTGCCGAAGCGTATGGTAAGCAAGCCCTATCAGAAACTTGTTGCCGAGATTGGTTCAG
>JBBMKC010221517.1:0-12188 GCA_037834085.1 Bipalium vagum
TAATAATAATAATAATAATAATAATAATAATAATAATAATATTATTATTATTATTATTATTATTATTATTACTATTATTACTATTATTATTATTATTATTATTATTAATTAGAGATATCACTGGATTCATAATTTATATTATCAAATTTTATTTTTCAAATAAAATAAATAAATATTTTTTTTTAATATGAAAATTTTTCCTTTTGACTTGTAACATTTTAAAATGTTAATTATCTGCCCTGCTTCTGTCATCATCTAAAGTTAAGAAATAAATAATTAATACTCATCAATGATAACAAACTACGATTTATTTGTTTTAATAATCTCTTTGAAAATATGAAAATTATATTTTATCATATTTTAATAAATTAATTATTATTATATTGGTTATTAACATTATTTTATATATATTTAAATAAATATAATTAATGTGGAGATCTCTCACACAAAAGGCAACAGTGACAATTTGTCAAATTAATATAATTTTGATGACATGAAATTTTTGTATACAACATAAAATTTTATTTTTTACTTAAATGAATATACAATCCCCGTCAAAAGTCTTTGGCTACTCTTAAAATTCTAGAAAAAAGCATTTATATGATTCTAGTCATTAATATTTATTAAGTACAAATGTAAAGATTTAGATTTCTCTACAAAATATTATTAAATTATTAATCAAAATTTATCAATAAAAAAATAAATCACTAAGGAATAAATAAGTAAAAGATAAACTAGGCTTTTTTACATGGTGACCAAAGACTTTTGGCGGGGACTGTACTTATATTATTGAAATCATTAAATTAATTTATTTAAATCATTACATTAATTATTTTAGATTATTGAATTAACTGATTTACATTTTAAATCAATTTATTAAATTAATTCATTTAAATTATTATATTAATTTAATTACAGTAATTATTAAAAATTATATTGAAATTAAATATATTTCTTATTTCTAATTGATAATTTATGAATAATATCATGAAATAATATCATATTTCAGAAATTATTTCGCAAAAGAAATTCTACCTTACACAACTTGTTATGTAAATAACCGAACTTTATTGATACACTTTATATTATCCATGAAAGACTATAATTATTCAAAAAAGGTTTCACGGGATTCGATACAACATCTGGCACGGTCAGCTAGTGGGTGCATACATTTTTTAAAGTCATTTAAAGCAATTTTCTTGAGCACTCGTGTCACCAATAGCTTGAACAACATTATAAAATACACCTTTCAATGTCAATTTCAGATTTGGAAATAGAAAATAATAGGCCGGTGATAGATCAGACGAATATGGTGGATGTCCGATGACAGAAATTTTTTGTGGTCAAAAATTCTCAAAAAAACTGTTTTTCTTCTTGATATTCCACCCTAACTCGAACAATTCTTGACCACAAACGATGTAAAACATTTAAATAATATTCCCCATTAACAGCTTGACTTTTTGGAACAAATTCCTTATTCACTATACATTTTGAATCATAAAAAGTAATAAATATTGTCTTAAGCCTTGATTTCAAAAAATTCAATTTTTGGGTTTCAGCTGATCTATTGACTTTCATTCACTACTTTGACGCTTGGTTTGTGGATCATATTTGAAACACCAAGTCTCATCACCAGTTATAATTGAGTCAATATAGGCTGGATTTTTTCAACAGTGCTTAGATCTTTACAAGAGTCAACAAGAGGTGTTTTTTGATCCTCATTTAATGCATGCGGAACAAACGTGGCACAAACCTTTCTTTTGCTCAAATCTTTCGTTAAAATTTTCCAAATGGTAAAAAGATACTTTTATTTAATTCTTCTGCTAACATTCAAACAGAAGCAATGATTTCACGAACTTTTCCCACCAAATGTGGACGATTTTCAGCATCCGGACGTCCAGGATTTTCATCGTCATTTAAATCACCATGACTATTTTTACATCGAGTAAATCATGTGTAAACTTGTGTACGAGACGTGCAAACATTCCCATAAACTTTTTACAGCAATTTTCGAGCTTTTAAAAGAAAATTTAATATTTTCTCTTTGTTCCATTGTAAATCGATGACACGAGCATGATGCATACATTTATTTAAATGCAAATAGAATTCAAGTCAGTTATCCGAATAAAATCAATTTTGGTGATTCTCAAAGATGAATGACGTAATTTTAAATTAATTATTAGTTTAAAAAAATGAAAATTTTACTATATGATTAAAATCAAAAGTTCGGTTACTTATATAACTAAGACACCATGTAGATCTTGAAGTTCCAAAGGAGCAAAATTAAACTTTTCTAACTGGTTATATTGAGACTTTCATTATGAAAATGATCCATCCAAACAATATTAAAAATCATTCGCCAATTAAAATCATTGAGAAAATAAATATAATAACAATATTGAAGGCGGAAATAAAAATGTGAATAATTGCGAAATTGAATATTATTTCATCGATTTCTCAGGTTACCCAGTGTATTCTATTTTAAACTTATACTTAACCAGGAAATGAAGCTTGACAAGGATGCTTTTACCAACAATTATTTCCTTAAAAAACTTGTACCAGTAGAATTTGAACTGTTTGAATAAGAATAAAGGATTTATTGTGCAGTTTGAAAACGGATGAAACACAAAAGAAATATGTTTAATCGGGAAAATAATTTGGCCATACGTCAAGCTGTTGAAGAAAACCCCATTATAAGTCAACGAAGACTTAGGAGAACTAAATTTGGCCAAATCAACAGTCCCTATTTATTTGCATAGGGTGAAAAAGTTAACAAACGATGTAAGGATATTCCTCATGAATTAAACTATGAGCAACAAAAACGAAGGATTGAGATTTTTCAAAAATTGTTATGTAATCCATGTGATGAACGGTTTTTTAAACGAATCATCACTTCCGGCATAAGATGGATTTATTTTACCAACTATAACATGCAAAATCAGTGACTCGATTCAAACAACAAGCTCTTCCAGTACCAAAAAGGGAACGTTTTTCAAAAAAGGTTCTACTCTCTGTTTGGTGGAATTAAGAGAGAATAATGCATTTTAAGATTCTTCAAAGTGGGCAAACCGTTAATGCCGAATTCTATTCAATCAATTAGAACGTGTGCATGAAGTTTCGAGGTTCCTTTATCCTTCCTTAGTCAATCGTAAACGCGTTATTTTTCAACATGATAGTGCTAAGCCGCATACTTGGAAGATAACGCATCAAAAAATTGAAGACCTGCAGTTTGATCTTCCCCCTCATCCAGCATACAATCCAGATCTAGCGCCTTCTGATTACCATCTATTCAGGTCAATGGCACACTTCCTACGGGGTTACTTTTGTGCTTCGATTGACGAGGTCAAAAATGCATGCTGAGAATTTTTCGCTTTCAAAGACAGGAATATTGCCACAGGAATTAATCAACTTGCGGAAATATAACAAAAGACAATTGAGCACTATGGACTATACTTTAAAGAATAAAATTTTGTTTTATATATTTTATGAAGTTTTTAGATTTAACTTAAATAAATCAGTGACTCAACGTTAGCTGTGAGGTCTGGATAGTGAATATCCCATTCAAAACTGATTGCCTGTTCATGACAAATCCTTCTGTAACATAAATCCAATTATAATCAAAGAGAAGTTGGAAACTTGTGATCAATCTTTTTTGTCAGAAGAATTTTAAGATTTTTTTATTAGTTACAAAAGTCTACGATTTGTTTAAGAAAAGTACAAAAGTAATTGATTTATTGATTAATCAAACATAACGGTACATATCTGAAATTTCAGTTTGGTATTTTTGACATTAACAAACTATTAGGAAATTATGGGGGAAATCCTTCGTTGACTCCAACAATCAGATCACAATTTGCATGCTTAGCCCGAGAACGATATAGTCATTTCAAGAAGATAAAAAATCTCAAGAATGTGTTACGCAAGTATTATGAAACGAATAACTATCATGACACAGAAAGAAGTGGTAGACCGAAGAAGATGACATCCTATGTTGATCGTGTTATTCGCCGATCTATGGTTTTCAATCCATGGTGTACGACAAAAGATTTCGAAAGAATTTATTATATGCTGGTAAATATCTCAACAGGAATATGATTAATAGCGTCTCAAAGCCAGAAATTTGAAAGATTTCAAGTCTGCAAAAATACCTCTCCTAACTCAATCGAGTTGGAAGAAGAAGTTTCACTTTGCGAAGATCTACCGACATTAACCTCAGAAGATTGGAAGAAAGTTCTCTGGTCTGATGAGTGCTGCATAAGCCTGTTTGGACACTATTCTCAGTATGTTTCGCAGGTCAACTGATGAAAGGTAACAAAACCGACAGTGAAGCATGCAGACTCCCTTATGATATAGATTTCATTAGTGTCAATGGACCGAGTGGATCAAAGATTTTATAGAAAAAAACAAGAATGGAATTCAAAGTGTACATCAACATATTGGATAGAAAAGCTGGCAAAATCTTTGGAAAATCTGGACTGTAATATTTTCATGCAAGATTCCCCCCTTCATGTCATATTTCAAAATTAAATATGAATCGGTTAAGAAATCATAACTTTTGAGTGGCCTGGAAATTCCTTAGAAAACATGGAAAAAATGAAGGAATTAGTCTCTCAATGAAAGCCAACCAAGTGCCAGCAACCAGAAGATGTAATAAAATCAGTTTTCCGTGCAGAAATAGGAGGCAAGTTCTGTGCGACATTTGTGAATTCAATGCCAGCCGTTATTACTGCCCGTGAAGGATCAATAAAATTTTGATTTGACTTAAATATGATTAAAATTAAATTTATAAGATAATTAAAATTTCATAAGGTGCCTTAAACTTTTGCACATCACTATATTTTTTTCAATAATAAAATAATTTATTTAATAATATATTTATCTGTTTTTATAGATAGATATAATGGATAAGATTAATAAATCAATTGTGACCAAAGAAAAACGTATTGCTAATACCTACCCCAACCAGTTCCATGTGAACTCTAACAATCAACATTTTTGAAAATAATGCTTACAGATTGTGCTCAATATACTTTGTGAAATCCCATCGAAGCATAAAAAAACATCAAAATTTTATAGCAATCACTGACCCAAATCAAATAAAAATCAATGAGCCACTTACAACTGAAGCAAATTCATGGAGCTACAAAGTAACTGAAGCCTTTCTTTAAGCAGACATTCTTCGTCTTAAATTTAATTCTTAATCTCATTGACTTATTCAAGGAAATTAATAAGCCTTTATCATCACAAACTAATGCAAGAGCTCTTGTGCAATCAGTTGCAGCTGATATTATTGACAAATCTTTTGAATACATTGATGGTGAGAAATCCTTTTTAGTCATTGATAAAACAGAAATTAATGGATCAAAGTTAGTTAACACATTGATTGGAGTGATAAAAAATCCACAAAAAATGATTTAATATTTGATGCAGCACCTTATTCTATCTACTGGAAACGCTTTGGAAGTTTTCTTCACACGACTTATTTATATAACTTGCATGTCACATTTACTGATCAACTGCGCATTAAGAATAAAATCATATTATAACGAAGTTGATTTCCTGATTTCTAGCCTACAAGCTGCACTAAAAAGGATCAGAATACACAGAAGATGTTTAAAAATATTGGGATGCCACCAAATCCAATTGTCAAAAAATGAGCTAATTGAATCATTGTTGCAAAATAATATGCAGGAAACGTTTTGGTCATCAAAAACATTGTTCATAAATCTGATGATGGCATCATTACAAAGAGAGCAATAACCTTATTTCGATTCGATATATAAAATACTCACATTATAGTTAACTGCTAAAATTTTTTTTCTTTTTACAACGTTAAATATTTATTATGAATCAATGCTCGACTTTAATCTTTTCGTTACGCATCTGATTATTATTAATCAATAAATTTACCACCAATAAAGATTCGTTCTGTAATAATATCTAATTTTAATTTATCGCTAATGTACAATGTCTGCAAATTAAGTAACGAGGCTGATTTTTTTTCCTGGCAACACTGTAACTTTGAGTAGTTATATGTTTAGCCAAATATGTCCCATGCGCATGGACTGCTCTGAATACTGAGCTACAATAAAGTCGATTTCCCGATAAACTCGTTTTTACGAAAACATAATAATGACTTGCTTCCCATTGGGTTATATTGATCATGATATTATTATTAGCAAATACTAGTTTTTAAAATAATCAATTCCCGAAAAATTTAATATCGGATATTATTATGTTGTCTATTATCATTTCCCTTCGTAAAAGATAGCGGCTCATCTTCAGACCTGTTACCACGTAAATCTGGTTAATTAAATTTATTATTTTCCTTTTTTCCTGAATATAATTACGTCTTCAAGATTTTGATAATACTGCAGTAATTATTAGGAGATTGATGACATCCCTAAACAATCACAATGAGTCGAAAATATTGAAGTGATCAGTTTTCAGAAGACGCTGAGATTTTGTGATTATTGATTTGATCATCACTGTTGTGTTGTTTATCAATTTAATAAAAGTTTAAGACTTTAGAATTTTTTCATTTCGTTGCGAACTCAGCTGTAGAAAAATTGCAGCCAGTTAACACCTTACTTGGTCAATATTAAAAGATTACCAGTTTTAATTTGTAAACGACTAAGCTTTTTGTTTTGCGATATTCTTTGGTACCTTTCGCCAATGTTCACTTGCATCACAAGTATTACTACATAAATTTGGTTTCATTTGAGATTTAAGTGGACAAAACTGATTAGATGTTTTAGATGTTTAGGAGTTTTAACAAGGATCACCATACATTTTATGATTTCTTAGATCTGTACATGCATTTTCCATGATTTTCTCAAAGTTTCATCGAAGAGGGTTGTCTTTCTCACAATTGCACATCTGTATTTCTGACTATACTGCAAACGTTAAGATATCTACCATATGTTCTTCAGAATATTTTACAATACCTTCAGAAAATTTTGATCAATCCTGTTTTCTGGGTTTTCCCTTCTGATCTGAGTTTTACTTTGTCTGGCTCCATTATAAATTCCGTGTAAAATCTCGTTTGAAACCAAATTAAAATCTGTTTATAATCAATAGTTCAATGTGAATGATTTTCTAGGCAGGTCCTTCTGGCAATATATGGTCGATTAACGAATAAATATTTTTTCTGGAAAATTAGCTGCTTTTTTTAATAACTTCTCAACAGAGCCCGGTATATACCATTTCCAACATTTCAATATTTATTTATTACTTTTTTGTTTCGCACAGTTTTAAGGCAATTTTTTTGAAATAACTTATACAGATTTTTCATTAATTTTGGATGCTACTTTCATAGGTCAATTTGTAGAGGTTTTCCAAATTTTTCAATTTTCGATTTAAAAGTTTTTAATTTATTTAATAAAAATATTTATTTAATAATAAATAATTAATTAAAAAGTTACAGTGCAACCCGAACACAAGTAAAGTATTATTTTATATTTTTTGAATCTCTAGCAAAAGATTAAGGGTTAAAAGCAGGGGACACTAAAATGATCTGAGAATTAAATTATTAGTGTACCATATATTGAGGAGTCCAAAATAATTATTATAAGACCAACATTTTCTGCATACATTATGTCATGGTCACCTAATTTAATTTGAAGTATTCATTAAATCTTTTCTTTATGACCGGTGTGATATCTGACCTGTATAGTTTGAGGGTATATTCGCCGCATATGTAGAAAAAATTGTTTGGGTTACTTATGCATCGCCGGTGTGACATTTTATTTAAAATTGAATGTATATATTTTCGTGATCAGCGTTACGAGATGCATATGGCTAAATTAGTCTCACTTAATAAAAATTTGGATTGATTAATCAAAATAATTTTAGAAAATTAAGGTTATTCATCAAAGTACGAATCAAGATAATATTAAAATAATCAATCCAAGAGATTAATTATTATATCCTGAAGGAAAATATTGGAAGATAAACGGAAAACAGTTATTTCCTAAAATTGTAAAAAGTTCAAAACTGGATCGCTTGACCTACCGATGAACCTCAGGTATGCAGAATATATATAAGTCCTAAGAACGCCATTAAAAAGTATAAGAGATTACTGTTTTGTACTGCGTCAAGTATTGATTAAAGATAAATTTTGCTTTTGTTACGAAGCTATTTTTCTGAAAATTTTGATATTATTTAAGGACCAATATGTCAGAAATTTCGCCTTCTGTTTCTGTTAATAGTCAAAAGAATTCAGAATCATTTTAATAGGTATGTGAAGATCGCAGAATAATCCAGATCATCTCGGAATAACACAACCATTGCATGTTAAAAAATCTTAAAACCTGTGATTTCGATTAAAAAGTTTTGTATTTTATCCTGTTTATTTTCACTTGTTTTTTATATTATTTTTAATGTTATCAAGAATGATAAGTCTTAGGTTTATAATTTGAGCAATCTTTCGTTATCTGAATATAACAAACCATGATCCGATAAAATAAATAAATATATAATTAAATCAATCAATATTGACCTAGGTTTTTTAATACGGTAATTAATGGACAGAAACAAGTAATTAGGGCTTTTATTAAAAATAGAATAGAGAGGATATCAATCTACCTGAATGGAAGGATCTTTTACCAATGATTAATATTCCAAGATTCAGGTCTGAAAGGTTAATTAATTCTCTTCTTCGACTGAGGGACAAAAGTTAATATATTATTTATTCTGGTTCTGGTTGGGATGCTCAAATCAATTATTTAACCAGAAAAATTAATGAAACAGGTTTCAGAATTGGATAGATAAAACTGAAATATTGTTAATTAATTTTGGATAATTGACATTCAATTCAGAGTTCATGGTAATATAAAAGAGTTGAGCACTTTTTGAGGGGTTAGGTCTCTTGTCCCTGCTGAGGTTGCTCTTACAGACGTGTTCAAACTTCTGAATCCGAGCCGAAGTGAGCTCAAAGAAATACTCATTTTTTATTATTATAGAGATTATAATTATATATTAAAAGAAATGGTATGGTCTTATTAATGTGTTTAGCCAAAACGAAAGGGATCTATTCATCCAATTTCAGAATTCTTTTCATTTTGTAAAAGTGGCAGACACGAGTAGCTTGTTCAACGATATTTTAATAACTTCTAAGCTGGGTGACCAAAGGTGAATGCAGAGTTTGAAGTGGTAAGTTGGTCTTTATGAATTATCAGAGCCATGATCTCAGTATCAATATAAACTTTGCACCTTTATTTTTGTACAGACATTCGGTCAAAAATTACAAACAGTTTTCACAGTTACCACATCCACTTTGCAAGTAATAGCTGGATGATGAACCTTAGCAGTCGTTGCAAAACCACGACAACCTTTTTCTCGGAGATTCTTACTATTATAATTATTAAATTATTACTAAAATTATTAAATGATCGTTATTTAATGACTATTATTGTTTGGTTTCCCAAAGGCACGAACCGAAGAGTTTAAAATAATACTAACACTGCTAATTATAAATAGTACTTTTAATAAAAAAATACATTAATTTTTAAAAAATTAAAATTAACATTTTCAAGATAACACTATGCCACAATAAGAACCACAAAATTAATTTATTATTTATATTTAAAGACCTGCAATCGTCGCCCGATTTCTAGAGCTTTATAAGAATTTCGTTTAGATACTTTCTAAGAAAAGGATAAAGAATTATTTTTTATTATTTTTAGATTGAATAATTGATCCGTAGGTGTTTTAACAATATTTACAGCAGTTGCAGGAATATATAATGGGTCCGTGAAATTTTGGAATCCATAGGCAACCGAACAGGGGTTAGCAGACGACTCGAGAATTCAGTGATCGGTCCGGAGACAATACTATTTATTGTTTATTTTATTTTGCTTAATTAATTTAACCATTCCCTTTTTATTATTGAGAATTGATTGATAATGTTAATGGTTCTTTACATTTTAACTTAATATATTGATTTGATTTTGTGTGTTCAGTAATTAATTTAATAAATATTGATTTATAAAAATTACTCGTTGGAAATGCATTTAAGACACTTTGATTTTGTGTTTTTGACACTATTTTGTGATTTACAGGCATGGAATCCTTGTTTAATATGATTGTTGTTTGTGGTGAAAGTAAAGATTATTGTGATTCACTTAAGGTTATTATGAGTATATTCTGTTTTATGTTGATTCACGAAAACAGTAATAACTAAATGAGTAGCCAGAGAAAAAGTGAGCACATAAAAATACTGAGTAAATACTGAATATAATAATAACATTATGTACATTTTAAATAAATGTTTTATTATTTTAAATATTTAAAAATTAAAATGATTTTTATTTTAGGGTTTCTTCGAAAAATAATTTCCATCATTATTATTGATCTTCTCCCATCTTTTTGGTAAACAATCAATGCCATCTCTGAAGAACTTTTCATGTCTTTATTCAAAGAAATCTTCAAATATCTTTTCACTAGCACTTTTATCTTATATTTCCTAACTTTTAGGTAGAACTGCATCGATCTAAAATAATGTAAGTCGAATGTAGCAATATCAAGATTGTATAGCGAATGTAGAGGAGTTACCAGTTTGTCTTTTGTAGCACGTATCTTGGATTATGAACTTCGTAACGTCTGTCATATCTCTGATTTTCTTTACCTCAAAATTCGACTTTAACTAAAACGTTTTCTTCTCTTTACTCTCTTTAAACTTATATCCAACTCTTTGCAGAAAAATATATAAATAAAAAATATAACTATTATTTTTTATATTTATTTTGTTATTATTTTTATTAATTATTGTTATTATTTTTATTATTATTATTATTATTATTATTATTATTATTATCGATTATATTAATAGATCTCTTTCCAAAACGCTACAGTCTTTGAGAAGTAATTGATTGTTGTCCATTAATTGTGATTCTGAAACAGGTTCTCTACATTAATTGGAAGCCAGCGGTCCATTAAGTCGCAGAAATCAGGAACGGAATGTTTCTGACTACGCCACGGAATTATTATTGTCAAAGAATCTGTCCAGATTCAGACATTGCCAGCAAGTAAAAAACCTCATTTTGGAACATTGGAACAGAAGACTCAGTATTATGAGATCACTGTGCAGACGAAAGAAAGTGAACAAAATTATTCCTGAGATTTTATAGCGATAAAGAGATAATACAGTTTTTTTCTGTTTTAAGGGATATTTTTATAAATTAAACTTATGAAATGGTAATTCAAAAATGAAACTCAAATAATCAATAAGCTTTAATACATATGAATTCATCATTATAAATAAAATTGTAAATCCATAAAATAAATCTAAACATAATCAATAAAAAAAATCCTACTTTCATCCAGTTAAGATACATTGAACACCATCTTTAACTTTAACTCAATTTAAATAAATTCGCTCTTGAAAATCATTTATTTAAAACTTTAAAACAACGCAGTCGTTTTTATGGACAAATTAGTTTAAAATTATTTCAATATAAATTTATTTCGAAAAATGTTTCCAAATATTTTATGATGAAAAGTAATTTTTTTACATTTTTAAATTGTTATAAGGTTTTTAAATTAATAAATATTCGAAACCTAACTATAATAATAAAATCATTTTAATATATTTTCGTAGATTTCATATTTATTTTTCTATTAATCATTAATTTATTTTTATTACTCTTAAAATATAGATAAATAAAATAATAATTAATTAATTAATAATAAGATAATAATAATTAAAATATAGATTATATAGATAATTAAAATTAAAAAAATTATTGAAATAAGAATAACGTTTACCATCATGTTTTAAGAACGAAGAATTATAGTATCAACAAATACTTTTTGTATTCTGAATTAAAATATCGATAATTTTCATAACACCATAGTAGATAAATTTAATAGACTTTTAGACAGGACCCGAACTTAAATCTTTTCTTTTTATGTACCCCTATTTTTATATCCAATAATAAATTTATTTTTATTGACTGCTGTACCACTTATGTATCAATCCCCATATCCATAAATACCGTAATTTATATAAAATAACCAATATGAAAGAGACCAAAAAAATTTTTATATTAAAGATAACCCAAAAAATAGTGACAAAAAATGAAATTTAAATGTGAAATCTGTGAAAGAGCTGTTGGGTTTACCAAGACACCCCCCGGGCAAAATAAATAATAAAAACTATAAATAATGTATAAATAATAATAATAATA
>JBBMKC010221527.1:0-12187 GCA_037834085.1 Bipalium vagum
ATTTTTAATGTGTTATGCTAAAATATGGTATATTAAAATAGCATAGAAATATTTGACCTTACATTGTTTTATATGTGTTGCTTTCAGAACTTTTCACGCAACCTATACTTTAAACTTATTTTAAAGAAATGAAAACATACTATTTATCTAAAGTATTTGAACCATTAAGAAAATAATTTATGTAACGTTGAATACAAATGGAAAACAAATGTGAAATTATGTTTCACGTTAAAAATATTTAATTCGGCTTACTGGGTAAAAAATATACGGAAAATATATGTGTAAATAAAGAAACTAATAAAATGCATTTCAACTGATTTTACTAAGTACATATGTATTTATAAATCTGCGAGAAGTTGAGTATATAATTAATCATCAGTAAGTAATACTTCGTTTTGAAAATATATTTCGTGGATATTTTAAAATTTTAGAAATAATGTTTCTTTATATCTGCGAAATAAGAGGAAAACCAATATCACAAGAAATTCGCGATAATATTATATTTTTCAGAGAAAATAGAATGCCTTTGACGAATTTTCATTTCATAGATTACATTATGACAAAAGAAGTTCACAATAATATTTTGGTCAATCATCTATTAAGGTCAGACTCAGACGTCGATTTGTCTTCTATCAAGATGACGATCTGATCCATACAGCTGTAATTAACAAGTAATGGTTGGTTGATAATAAAATTAAAACATTAGATTGCCTATCACAGTTACCTGATCTCAATATTATTGAGCAATATTAAAGTTAGAGTAGGAAAACGGGGACCCTGAAACGTTGAAGAAATAAAATTATTTTTGAGGAAGAATGGGATATTATCTTCCAGGAATTTCTCAAGAAACTTGTGAAATTAATACCTAAATGAATCGCAGCTGTTAGTATGAGCTGTGGAGAAAATACAAAAACTGCTCATCTGAATTAAATAAATGTCTTAAGTTTCGATTGCTTCACGTTATTTTTATTACATACTTACATCTGAATACTAAAAGTTTTGTAATTCTTAAACATTTAAATAAAACTTCACAAATTTAATTGTAATATAACTTAGGAATAAATACCATCAGATTAGTGCACAGTTGATTTAATCTTGTTGATTGTTTGATCATAAGAGAATTTATAATATCTCATTTTCCAATTACTAACTTACTTATCCAATGTATATATAGTTTTTCACTAAAATAAATGAAAAAATTATTTATATTTTATCTGATTTTTTAATTGTTGTGTATATTTTATGATTTATAATAGAACAAATACAAAGACTAAATCCCACTAAAGAATAACCAAGAAATAAATATATAAAAATAACTTTAGGAAATAAATTATAGAAAGAATTTTTGAGATTATTAAGATAATTCAAGCACAATCCTCATAATAAAGGATCATAAAAAAGAATATATAAAGAGAAAGATTTTTCAGTGTTATTGCAGAAATAGATAAAACCATTATTCGTAATTGAAGAGAATGATTATTCGAAAATCGTTATTATTGCAAGAATATCAATGAGTTTTTCTTTTGGATTGTGTTTTGGTTGTCTCTGAGCAACTCTACAAGGGTTATTTGATAATCTGGGAATCTGGACCGGGGTTTTTTAGTAAGGTATTCTTCTTTTCTTGTCTGTTTTATTTTAATATTCGTAAAATTTTATTTAATAATTCGTTATTAATTGATTAATATTTAATTCTTGCTTATTATCATTTAATAAATCACAATAATTAAATGTAATAATTAACATTTGATTATTTGACGGAGTGTGTGAATATTCAATTAGATAATTTGGTGATCGGTATCGTTGTTATCTTTGTAATTGTTTGAAAATTTGGTGAATGCTCACACTTTTTCTGAAGATTTGATAAAATGCTAACTTTGCTTTCTTACGAGTACAGTTGTGCACTGATATAAATAGATGCTATTGCTTTATTGATTGATGTTAATTGAACCGCCAAATAGAATCGAGGTCAGGTTAAATTTGAGATACTTACAATTACAGAAACTTGTATGTTGAGTAGATCAATAGAGTGCTTTCTTCATAAATCTTGTAATTTAATTATGAGATTTTATGTGGACTTAGGCTTAGAATTAATTAAGTGTCTATATCCATGCAGAGATCATATATAGCCTTGATATATCTTAAATAATTAAAATCGTTAAAAGATAAAAGCTCAAATTGCGTATGTTAAAAAACTGGTCAGAGAATAGTTGCTTACAATGGATAAAAATCCAGTCCAAAATAATCTGTTGTAGCAGTATTTCCACAAAAATAATTTTTAGTTCTTCTATTGGCCTTAAAATATATGGAGCTAGAATATTTGGGTGATCATACCAAATAATAAATAATAATAATAATAATAATCATAATAATAATAATGTCTGATCTTATCATTAAGACAATAAAAATAATGATAACAATTACATTTTATCTTTGAGATTTTCAAAAAAGAAAACAGGATATATTTTTTATTGATCCATAAACAAATTTTGTTAAGACCTGAATTAAAAAATTTCAATTGACTTCCTTAATTAATAAATCAGTTTATTGAAATTTTATTTGTGAAAATTAAAAAAATCAATAGAAATATTAACATATGGATATTAGTATATTCAGAAATTAATAAATATTAACAATTTTTCATTTTCTTTAATCTTGAAATAGCTGCAGAAATGATAAAGAGAAAAATTCATTCATTCATTAGGAAAAATGTTTCCAAGTGTAATATATTATATAATGATAATATATGATGTTCAACCGTTATCTTACAGTGCGTTAAAAATTATAATTTCTGCAAAATGATTTTAATCAAAAATGATAATATGCTGACAACCGTATCAGACAAGAAGTCAAGAAACACTAATTTTTTAATATTTAATTCTTATTTTTCAGTTAACAACGAAATTAAAATTTTGTTTAAATTGATAAATTTTTTTGACGAAATTAAAGGCCTTTTCTAAAAATATCTAATTATTTTGATAAATAATTTACAATTAATTAAGAAATTATTGAGAAAAACTTGACATGATAATTGCATTAACAGTAATTATAACTAATTGAATTAATCTGTTTGATTTTCCGATAAGCTCCATTGTTAAAGGTTTTGCAATATTACAAAATGTGACATACGTTTAATAAAAATAATAATGAATATTTCTGAATTTTGAACTATTTTATTATTAATTAATATAATAATGAAATTATTTATATTTTTTATTATGGTTATATATATTTAAAATATTAAGTCTTATTTTGTAAAATTATAATATTACAAAATATTATTATATAATATTATATTATTAAATCTTATTATTAAGCTTAGTGATAAATAATCTAAATTTTTATTATATAATATATATATTGTAATTTTTTTAACAGACCAATTTCAAATTGATTTTACAGATCAAATACTCAAATTGGAAATAGTTTCAAAAATTAATAAAGCAAAATTCTCAACAAAATTGTTTTCCGCAATGCCCAACATAAGAACAGATAAAATACAGACTCAACATTGTATCTTAAATGAATTTCAACAATGCAAAAATGTAACAAGGGTATATGAGACAAAGGACACTAAAATGAACATTGAGCAGCTTAAATTATGCAGTACTCGTCCAATTCAATAGACACTGCCGAAACTGTTTTTCATTTATTCTATTAAATACAGCACACCTTGTGTGACGCAGAATTTAAATCATGAAATCCTAGAAACCCAACTTTTTCGAGACGGAGTTTATCAGATGGGCTAAAGTGATCAATAACAGTGGTGAATACTTTGACTAAAAACTATATTTCGTGTTTTTAAGATAAATTTTGAAGTTTGATTACAAATGTTGATTATTTATTAATTGACCTAATGGTGTAATGTTACTGTAAAGCTGCATGTTAATATTATACAAAAATTATAAAACTTGAATCATTTTTAATATTTAAGAATCATGATCTGGTAGTAAAATGTAATCATTTTTTAATAATATTTTAAAAATATATAGTTACCGTAGCTCTGATTGGGACGTGAAAGATAATTTAAGTGGTAGAATGATTTTGAGAGCAGATAATACCTGTTCTGTAAAAGGTATGTGTGCATGAATACAAAAAATGTATTTCCGAACAAAATGTACAATGTACATTAGAATAACAATAAAAACAAAAGTGTGTAAACAAATCTGTTTCCATTTCAGCATTCTATAATTTTGGCTAACCTAAGTTTGTTGTAAAATATGGTGAGAGTGTTCCTCTACGATATTAATCATCATGAATGCTTAAAAAGCTCTTATTATTCTTTTCTCCTTGTAGAGTAACACAACGGCGTCTTTTGATAGACAGGCGTTCTACATCGTAGAGGTCTAGATTTTTTACTCTAGAACGGACACACTATTTTTGAGTTTTTTAGCAGACTACACCTTTTATCTAGAGCGGAAATAATTATATTTGTGGACTCATAAGTCGTTTTATTCAATTGGAAGACAAACAATAAACAATTCCTTATATATTTTATTTTGATTTGTCGCAATTTAAATGGAATATTAAAACAACAGTTTTTATGATTAATTTATTAATATTAATTATTTTTAACTTAATATTTACTAATTTAGCAAAAATGTGATTTAATAGTGACTTTGGATCCATTTACTAAATAACACCTTTTTAATTTGTAGTAATATATTGAAGAAAAAATTATGGTAAAAAATATTTTGAATGTAAAACAGAATTTTCAGCAAAGAAAGACTGCTCAATAAATCACTACCGACTTTATCTTTTACGAACAGTCTAAAATTTATAAAAATAGATTGTATTTTTCTACCTATAAATTATCATGTTTCATAAATTATAAATTATTGTCTATAAATTCAGCAAATTGTCAATTTTAGAAAAATTCAAACATTTTTCTCTGTATCATTTTTATAAATGCAATTAAGAATTAGTTTCATAGAATGTTTTATATTCACTTCCTTTGAAACGCTTGGACATTCAGTGTCTGCTGAACGAAACTGTAACATTTACTCAGGTACACTTAAGAGCACGTATGTCTTGAAAGACCAGAGTATCTTTATATAATAATAAATCGTCTTCAGCAGATTTTCAATTAATGAAATGTAAAATGCTACGAAAGATAATGGGAATTTGATAATACATTGCAAAGTCTTCTCCGACGCTTTCAATATGATTAGATGTTCATCGAAATTAATTTTTATTTGAGATTATTCTTTTTCTCTCAATAATCATTTACAAAAAATAATGTAAAACTCTAATTATAATATTAAGTGTGTGAATTAATTTCCGGAATCCGACAAAAACTGACAAAATTTAAATATGCGTGGTAGTACAGACACGTGATAAATACAACTTTAAAATGCGAATAATTATCTATCAATAGAATGAACAGTTTTCCCGTTCCTCCACTGCATATATATTCTTTATATTGTGTTGGAAAATGAAAAAAAATGAAAAAACTAAACCCAATTATTTGCAATTCAATAACGAAGACAGAATGATCATTGTTTACACAGAAAAATGATTTTTTCTTAATTTGAGCAAACGAAAACGAAAATTTAGCACTTTAAAATATTTGATTTCTGAATGAAAGACAAAATCAAATTCCTGGATAGATTCATAGGGATTCAGCAATAATATTGTTATATCAAACAGCAAAAAAATTTAATTTGAGATAAGAAATTCATATACTATATATATATATTCGGGTAAATTGAGAGTAGATCGGTGATAAACGTTAAGCTGAACTTTCCAATTTTATTCTTTGGATAAAGGAATTAGTGAGGATCTTAGACCCAAAACCTCTTTAGTTCATTTCCATAAAGAGTGGAATAATATACGAAAACTTAAATAATACATGACATATAACGTAGCTTTACGTAACAGAAACAAATCAATATAATGCATTCAAAATTTTGTTAAAAAGTTAGAAAATAAAAAAATTGATTTATTTTTTCTAACGAAAAATGTTATTAAACCTTATTAAAATTTAGTTTCATAACATGATACATGTGCCCTGTACTTGTTTTATTGTACGATGAATTATTTGAGATGATTTCAGAAAAAATCAATTCTGATCATGTAAAGAACTTAGTTTGATATTTAACGAAGAACAAGATTAAATATGCATCATATTGGAAATATATGAAAATTAAAAAATGGGTTCCACACGATAACATCAGAAAATTGATTCTAACAAATGACAATATGTTCTTCTCATCTTAGTCGACTTTAAACACAGCCATTTTTCTATTGAAAAGTAACATCCAATGAAAACTGAATAATTTATTCTAAAACAAAGCTAACATATCATTGATTATCTTCGACGGATCCTTGGACACAAGTTCCAAACACTGGACTTTTTTACTGTGTATTTGGTTGCCTTATGAAGGAATCATTAATCCTGACTCTAAAACCGAAAGAAACAATGGCTGTTGGTGTCAATTGTGTTCAATTAGAAAAGGTTAATGAAAAAATATTGGAGAAATAGCCTACGTTAGTCAACAGAAATAAGATTCTACTTTTAAAGCCAATGCTTGGCCGCATATGGCAGAAAAACCATGGATAGGATGAAACAACTTGAATGGAAAATAATGTGTTATCCAGGATACTCCTCAGATCTCTCGCCAAAAGATTTTTACTTATTTCATAATCGTGATAATTTATTGAAGGGAAAGAAGTTGGGTCTAAAAATAGAAGTATCCAAGTTTTTCCTCAGTTACAAAGCAGATTCTTATGAAAATGGAATTACCTAGTTTGAAAAACAATTGAAAAGTCGTACAATGTGATGGATCACATTTTAATGAATAAACTTAAAAATGTTGACTTACTTTTTAAAGAAAATCGACAAGAAATTATTTAGGCACCTTATGTTTGGTAAAGAATAATGCTGAAGCCTCGATAATAATAAAAAAAATAATAAAATTGGCCGAATTATTCGTGACTTAAAGATGATTAATAAATATTAAAAAAATTTAAAATATCAAAATAAAAAAATCAAATTAAAAATATTTCTTTAAAATAATGAAGTTTTACAAATTAATCCTTGGAATCATACAAAAGGAAAAATGGTACAGAAATTAAATTACAAAATATTTTTCAAATATCTTAATAAACAATATTAAATATAGAAAAATAAAATAAATAAATATTATAAGATTTTAAAAAAGATCGTAAATTAAAACAAAATTTGATTTTTTCAAAAAAATATTTTGAATTATAAATATGATGTAAAAGAATCTTTTTTAAAATTTAAAACCAAACAATTAAATGTACAATTACGATATTAAAATAGATAAGGACATGATCAACAGTTAAAATGGTAAGTCTTAATTAAATGTTTTACTGATACATGAGATAGATAAAAAATTTCTTTTCTCAAAAAAATAATAAAATATTATTTCATTTTTCAATTAAATTAATTATTTAATAAGATTGTTGAAAATGATACTTTGTAAATACTACTACCCAGATCATTCACAATCTCGATCTATTTTAATTTTTAATTTTCATTACGTTTTAATTGGTTGAGAGCGGTGTAGGTGCACGAATTGCCGCTTCTTCCGAATTAATGATTTTATATCTCAAAATTTTTGCCTAAAGAAAATATTTATTTTTTATATTAAAAACTATGATTTTTTTTAATAAAAATGACTCGTTTCATTTCAGTAGAACCAAAGTAAAAGATGACCATCAATAAATGTTTATTTTATTTATCAGGAAAACTGATGAAGTATGAAAAAAGTTAATAGAAAAACGTTTTTGAATTGTTGTTAAACATAATAGGTATACTTTACAAAACACTTTTCTCGATTTAAAAAGTAAAATATCCTCTTAAGAGGTTTTCGAAATTTTCGTTTCGTAACCCTTAGAATAATGAATGTCTTTATCTCATTTTGTTATCTTCAAAAAAGAAGAATATGATTTTTCCTCTCCATTAAGGAAGTTACTTTTACACGTGGGTGTGATATTAAAATATTTTAAACAAGTGTATAAGTTTCCAAATAAGTTAAACTATTAAAATAAACAACATTAAATTGCTAATTATTCATAATTAAATAGAAATTTATTTAATATTTGAATACGATCATTGGCCACTTTAAGAGGTAATTTTAAATACAAATTAATTTTATTAAATAATAAATAAATTAATTAAATTATAAATTTTTTTTTAAAATAAACCTAGTTTATTAACTACTCATTATAACTCAGTTTAAAAAATAAAAAATATACCCATGACTTATTTTTAATTGTTATTTAAAATGTTTCTTTTATAAAATAATTATAATCAATAATTAATTTCCCGAAAAATGAATAATTTTTTAACAAAAGATATTTTGGATTATTGAAATTAAAATTTCCTCAGAACTCACTTTTTAATTATAAAATTAATTTTCGTTTTAATTTTAAATTAATTTCGATTGGATCATTTAATAAAAAAGCTTAAGCTTAAATAATGTTGTTTTTAATATATATTTGTGTTAAGTATTTAAATTAATTTTAATACTGCCATTTTTACAATTAGTAAATTTAAACAATCTATTGCTTTTTTTTCAATTAACTTTTATTATTTATTATTTGAAATATTTTCAAATTTTTATTATAAAGAATGATTATTAAAGATTATATTTCAAACTTAACTTATTTTGAATTGGTTTCCTGAATTTGTTTGAGTCTACTAAATTATTTTCCAGAGTTTATGGATTTGTCGCCACATTTATATATATCTTCCTCTCAACAGATATTTTTTCCATATAGCTCCATTAATATAGGTAGAACAGAAATTTTCTATTTCTTTGTTGAAACACGAATAAAAATTTAAATAAAAAGTAATTGTGATCAAAATAATATTTGTTATATTTTATTATATTATTGTTGATCTGAATTTCCGTAGCTCTTAATTTTAAAAAAATTTATTTATTTACTTATTTGAAAATTTTACAATTTTATTTTATCAAGTTTTATAATTTTTTTGCGAAGTTCTTAAAAAAAATTGTAATTATAATCCAAACTTTATAAATTTATCATATTTAAAAGATGTAGGACTTTAATTCACGTTATTTTATACAAAGAATGTTAATTTAAACTTTTACAAGCTTATTAAGGGTAATATTGATATTTCTTCATGAATTCCATTTTTGAAATGTTAACAGAGTGACTCAAAAAATGTATACATAGTTTACTTAAATCGTTAAGTAATTATAAGAACTTATTATTTGTTTTTAGTTTGTCTCCAATAACTTGTAAGAAATTACCGCTATTTTATACCTATAAATTTATTCTTAAAGGTTGAATCATGAAAGGTAGGTTAAACTTTGAGCAGCGAAAATTTATTATAAAAATTACTCCAAGTTTGAAAACATAAAGGAGGTGCAGACTCTTTTCAGATAAAATCTGCAACAAGACTAAGAATCAATCGAATAAAGGTTAAATTCAAAAAAGATGGAACTATTAATATGGTCAACAAAGACTGTTCTGGAAGACCCAGAATATCGACAAGTAATAATAGAAAGAAAGAATACTGGAATTGTTTAATCGAAGCCAACAAACATCTGTGAAACAAGCAAGTCTTAAGCTAGGAATATCAAGATTCTGTTCACAGAACTTTGAAGCACTGCAATACAAAAATGCATTTATAATTATCATTAAATATTTGTATACATTTTTTGAGACACATTTTTAAAATTTTCAACAAAGGATTCCAAAACGAAAAATTTTTATGGTGGTTACCATGTATCAAGCTTTGAAAAACTGAAAGATATTTTGCAAAACATAATTAGAACAAAATTCAACGAATGAGTCATATAATATTGGATTGGAAACTAAGTTCTGTCCCCAACACATTTATTAGATAAAATATTATACATCATCAGAAAACTTTATTTAAGGTAAATAAAGTTGAAAATGGCTACAATAAGTCATTGTGTGAATGACAAATCGTTGGTATATAGATGGTAAACAGTCAAAAGCTTTTTGAAAGAATTTTTATCTTTTGAATTTATCCATAGTATGACATCCAACTGTATTTCACCAAGACTGTTATAAATCTTGTTTTTCACAGAATTCGTAAGTGGGAAAACAAATAAAAATCAAACGTTAGGGTCTGGTGAATAGAAGGGGTTGATGAATGCAGTCAGACCAATTGCTGAAACCTTAAGGAGGGACTGTAATATCGAGCTATATGTAATTTCGCATTATCTTGCAAGAAGTAAAGATGTTGATGACTACCAAATAATCTTCTCTTTTTTGAAATATATTAATCTTGGATAAAAGTAATAATAAATAATATCTTGAACTGAAATTTTTTTATTTTTAAAATATGATGTCATTATAAAAGTTCGTACCCATTTTAAGAAAAAATGTAAAAAGTCAAACTTTTAATAAAATGATTTCCTAGGTTAAAGTCGCTGAAATGATTTTTAACAGCCTCTTCAGCAGAAACTATAGTTTATAGACCGGAATAAATAAAAATTTGTTGGTTCCATGTCTGTGGATTAAGAAGGATCCAGCTCTAGCTCTCGTATTTTTCTTAAGTTTCTATATGCAATGTGGGGTCTGGCATTATCGTGGTGAAAGATTATTCCTTTCCTATTTATTAAAGCTGGACGACTTTGACGATGTACAGCATCGCCTCACAAGAGTTGATCACTGTTAGTTACCTAAACAGTATGACTCATTTTAATATAAAACATTAGCTATAAAATTCTGAATCTGGTTTGCAATAAAGTATTTAAAAATCGGGAATGACCCAATAAATATCTTCAATAAAAGAATTATTATCAGACACGGTTTTGTACAATATTCTTAATAGTAAATTATGATTTCAATTTCTTTACTTATCTTTATGATAATGCCAGTAATTTTTCTTAAAATTGTCATTTAAATAATATAATATAATATTTTCATACTTACTTGACATTTTATAACAAAGTTGTTCAAAGTATATCCAAGTTTTCTGCGATCAAAGGACGGAGGTAAGCTTTCAATATATGCTGGAAAGTTAATCGTTCCAGTGAATGTTACATATTCTTTTGACCTAAGCTTCTTAATCAAATATTTGACACCATACTGGTTAGTATGTTTAGCATATGTTCTAGGAGTTTTAAAATTGTGTTCCAAAATAACTTGTTTTCCATTTGGCGATATCGGTCTCAAATTGCATACCGTTACCGAAGGAAACGGTGAATTGGCATCTCTTATTACTTGAGGAGGATGAATGACATTAAACTCAAGATACTGGCGCAGAAGAAAGATCATAGAAATACACCAACCAGTAATGAGAGCAGCAACGACAACTATCCATATTATCCTGATGACTTTGGTACGGGCTCTAAAAATATGAGGAATACCTCGTATACTGGTTGTTCGGCAAAATATCACTGTCTCTTCTTTCCAGTTTGAGCATATGGTATTCTTCTTGGACTTGAAATCTAATTCTTCATCCTTTAAATTAACCGGAGGATAGTACCATTGATCGTCATATTTCATTTTTACTTTGATTGGAACTCATAAAAATTTCATTATTATGAGAAAAAAAATAAAAGTAACCTGTCTTCAGTTCGTGAGATATTCCAGCTAGATTGTATGAGAAATATCATAAGTCTATTGCTTATAAAAAATTGACCAACGAGAAATCTAAATTTATTTATTTTTGCTTCCTCTCGTGTTTTTTTTGATAAAATTCTTTTGTATTCGCTATAATTTGTTTTATTCTTCCACAGTTATTATTTTCATCTAGTTTTTATGGAAAAATATGCCGAATCCATTATAAAGTAAATTATTCAAAATAATAATAAATAAAATGGAAAAATATTAATAAATGCGACTTATTTTTAAATCGAATGTTTTAATTAACAAAATAAAATCAGATTTTAAATTATTAAATTAATAATTAATAATTACGTGGTTATATAAAACTTAGTCAAAATATTATTAACTTTTTTATATTAATTAATATTTCAATAAAATATTATTTTTCTAAAAAGTATGGCTACTTTTATTTTCAGTTTAAAGCAGTATTATTAAGAAAAATGAAATTCTTGTCATTAAAAATGGTTTTAAAATATTTTTATGTTGTCTAGGAAACATCTGAAAAATCTATTAAAATCTAAATCTTAATTTATATTAAGGTGTCCCATAAAAAATGAGCGTTTTGAATAAAATATTCTTTTTAAAAATTTTATTGCACAAAACAAAT
>JBBMKC010221538.1:0-12185 GCA_037834085.1 Bipalium vagum
AGAATAATAATAATAATAATAAGAATAATAATAATAATAATAATAATAATAATAATAATAATAACAATAGCAATAGCAATAAAAAAAATTAAACATTTTATAAATAATAATCAAGTTTTTGAACCCCACATAAAAGTGAGTCCTTATTCATATGCAGTAATTTTGTCTTCAAATACTTTTCCATGGAAACTAACTGCTAAACCACCTTGATGGTAACCTCGTTTAACCTTTTACAACGAAGTGGTTTGTTATTAACAAAATTCAGTCGAGAGAAAGGGAGCTTGTGTCATAATTTTCTCTCATAGTCTGCTTGAACAATGACCGATAAATACATATAATTATATATAGCGGTTAGGTCTATAACAAATAATGAAATTGTAAATAATTCACTTTTAAAGATGGAACAGCACGTAGGACTTTCTCGGACAACAAAAAAACCAATTACAAAAGAAGGGCGAAATAGGTCCAGTGTCAATTGTATATTTATAAAGTCTGACAACAAGCCATATGATCTCTCTCTCTCTCTCTATGAGCTTTGACTTGCGGACAGAATCAGTATGGAGAATGGTCGATTTGCAATTCGATCGGGCTTGATTATCTTATCTTCTTTCTCATTCTGACATTTTATTTCAACATAATGTTCGGAGATTTGTCTAAGTCGTTCAGACTGGGTTAAGTCAAGTAAGTTAACGAATTTATGATCGATCCGATAAGACTGGAAGCCTCAGAGAGCTTTTATCACAAAACAATATTGACAAGCAAATAAAACCGAAATTTGGCGATTAAATATAAATAATGAGACTGATTTTTATTTCGTTTCGTTGTCTTTTGTCAAGATAAAAGGAGCTGAGAAATTTTATTTTATATTTTCGTGGACAATATTTCAGTCAATTGTAATTGTTGAACTTTGTTTGACATGTTTTTCGTTTATCATAACAATTATTTATTTTATATTTTGCTGAATGGAATTATCGAGGTTAATTTCTTTTGAGGACCTTATTGAAAGAAATTGATAATTTCTAATTCGTTATAAAATACGTTTATTTATCTATTTATTTTATTAATAACAAATAAATATAATTATATCTCATAAATAAAATACATTTGCAATTTATTATGAATATATTTTATTTTATATATTTAATTAATTATATCGTGATTAAAGATCACGATTCTTCATTTAAAGAAATAATTCTCAATTTTAGTGTCGAAAAATAACGGTTCACATAACGGAGAAAAATTGCTGTCGGAAACTGAAATGATGGATATATATGAATATATTGCGGATTTTTACGAGGTTCCGTGTCAGAGTGAACTAATTAAAGGTTAAAAACAAAAATTAGATAAATAAGCTTCATGAATCAAAATTAATCCATCGATGTTTAGTGAAAAATTAATATAAAATAGCAATAAATTTTTAGTAATGGATTACGTGTGACCCTACACTTCATCCTACACTGTACACCTATAAAAACTAATTAATAATGTTTCAATAATTTTAAATATAATTAAATAATAATAATGTAATAATAATAAAATTTTTTTAAAAATTTAATAATAATAATAATTTAATCATAATAATAATAATAATTTTAAAATAATATAAAAATAATTATAAAATAATTTAATAATAATAATAATAATAATTTTAAAATAATATAATAATGCTTTTAAAATAATTTAATAAAAATAATTAAATAATAATAATATTTTTAAAATAATTTAATAACAGCTTAAATATATATAACTTTAAATTACAATATTTTATCGAATTATGGTTGGTTAAAATTATTTTTTAAATAATATTTCAAATTAATCAGAGAGCACACGATCATTTAATAGATTAAAATGTCTAATATCAAATATTAATGACCTAGGAAGAACTGGTCAGAAGTTCGATATAATAAGTTTAATAATAATTATTATTTAGCAAATTTTGTTGTAAATCTATGAAAAGAGTTAACTCAAAAAAATCGATTGTGTTTACAAAAATAAAAATATAATTTTTATTATAATTTATGAAAATTAAATTATTAATCATTGATTCATTTTCTTGTTATTAGTTTCATTTTTTATTTATTTATTTTATTTATTTTTTAATGTATTTTAAGAAAAATTGCAAAATTATTTTTGGTATTGATACAATTTTCACAAAACAACAATTAATAAAGAGAATTAGTGCCAGATTAATTGATTAAATATTATTTTATGAAATCATTCAACTTAAACCCAACCCTCATTCCTTTTTTCCACGTTAGTGTTTCTTCCATCGAGAGTTCTCAAGCTAAAAGAGAAAATTAAATTCGTTGTGTTTAAAGAAATAATTGTTCAATAAAAACAAAAAATTCTTTTTGACTGAAAATTGATTAATCTGCTGAATGATCATTGAAAATGGTTGTTAAATCGCTGCGATTACAAAACGTGCAGGGATCATGAAATCCTTTAACAACAATCCCAGAAGTACTTTCAGCTAATGAGATCAATAATTTTCAAAAATTTTCTTGAACCAAATCTTTTTCAATGTAAAAAAGAACAATTTATTACATTAATTTAACGATTATAATTTCTTTCAAGAAAATCGTTAAGCTCCCCTTAAGGGTGTAAGTGTTGTCAATATATATATATTTTTTAATTTTCTAATTGTGGCATTAAAATTTTTTCTTTCTAATTAGAATGCAATACATTAAATGCCCCTTTTCTGAAATGTTTTCAAAACATTATGGCTCTTGTGTAAAATTCAAAACATTTGAATAATTTTTATTTATTAAAATATCAATAAAATCAATCAAGTACTTGTCAAATATTAATTTTAATATTACAATTATCAATTGTTATAATAAAGGCTATAACATAAAATAACCGACCTTAAACACGAAATTTTCTCCATAAGCGACTTTTGTAAAATTTAAATTAATTAGAGTATGTTAATCGCTTAGTTTTTTAATTGTTTATTGCTTCATAGCTATGTTCAAAAGTGTTCTTCTCAGTTGAGTCACTGTCCAAAATGAAGTCTAAATTATTGACATTCTAGTCGTATACGTACACTATTCTGGTAGTTAGGTTCCTAGGGCGATGGTTACTGGTTGGGAATGTGATCTCAGTTTCTGTTATAGTCTTGTTGCTAAAGGATGATTGGACTTTGCATATTGCCATTCTGCTATGTTGAGTTTATATTCCAGGTGTATATATGGTGATAGAAAGTTTCAATTGCAGTCGTAACTGTGATGCTAGGGGCGTTCACAATGTTCAATATGTATAGCTTAACTGATGAGCTATGACGAGTTTATAATGCGTGATCTTAACAGAAGTGTGAGTTTAAAATTTAATTTTGTTTATGTGTTGCAAGATTTCCGAGAAATTTCGAACTTTTTGCGGAAAAATTCTAAATCAATTTATTCAGATTTATTCAAATTACCTTAAAATGAGAAATCAAAGAAAGTTAATTCCGATGAAAGAAAAGCTGAAAATTTTAGAATATATGAAAAAATGGTATTAATAAGTCTGCTCTTCATAAAAAAAAGCAAATTAAGGAAAACCTATTAGATTTTGTAATGATCCAAAGTCACATAACAGGAAATATAAAAACTGTAAAACCTGACTTTCCGAAGATATAAAACAATTTAAACGAGTGGTTTATATCGGAATACGAAAATACACAATGTGAATGACGAACTTAAAATTAAAAGCTCGTAAAGTTTTTCCTAATAAGGTCGTTTTTGAGAAAAATGGATTCAGCTGAAGTCGCCTAATTCGAAAATTTAATGTAATACATTTTCCTAAACTTTATGGTCCGACTTAAAATTCATAAAAATTGTATTTTTGCATACCGATTTGAATCTGAAAATTTTGTAAGATATTTAGTGGCAAATATAGCCTACATAATTATATTAACGTAGTGAAGAAGATTAAATAGGTTTCATTACAAAGCCTTGCTGTATGTGACCTATTCTCCCAGATTTAGCCACAATTATTCCCTTTTTTCAACAATTTTGACATGGAACCAGTCTCCAATTGCACAGCTCTCAAAACTGACTGTGTCAATGTCTATGATCTGCCTTTTTATGAAACTAGAATGAGAAATCTTGAATTAAGAATCCAATGAATAAAATTTTTTTTCTGTAAATAATGGGCATTGTAAAGTATTTTAACCAAATTGGATAATTTTATGTTGTAGCCTAATATTTCCCTTTTGTCCATAATCTTTATCTTTGAAAGGAGTTATTTTCATTTCTATTGTATGAAAAATATGTGTGGTTATATCATAACACATCATCTTTAATAGGAAAAATTGTTTTATTACCATATGTTGATTTTTATTATTTCAGTTACCAAAATGAAGAACAGTTGCCTAATCCCTAAAGAATAAAACTAATGGATACTTTCCCATCTAACAACCAGATTCTTTTATTTGTTATGTAACATTTTAGTAATAACAATAAAATAGATTGAATTGTTTTGTAGACGACTTCGGAAATCGAGACCATTTTATTGTAAATATTGAATTAATTCCCATTATAGAAACAAAATAGGTGGACTAGCCGGATGGATGTGATCTACCCAGCAACATTTGCAGCCCATACTTATTGTTGATTCAATTTCTTTTTATCAGTGTTTTCGTTGTCCGTGTACCAGGTTTAAAGCTCTAACCTCGAAGCATCTTAGTTTTATTTTAAATGATGTTTTTATTTTATTAAATATTCATAGCCTCTGATAGAATTCTTATTACTTGATATTTTATTTTAATCAAGTACTTCATATATATTGTTATCATTAAAAAAATATAGACCATTTTAGTTCATTTTTAAATTTTGATATATTTTCCTAGTTTTTTGTCAATATGGTAATTTGATCAAGATATTCTTTATTTCTTTCTCATCTCCATGTATCGATCAAGAAAATCATCAGTTTGTAATCGAGAGAGTCCTAAATCACAAATATTACTTCATTGAATTCTATTCTCGTTTGTCAATAATTTATTTTATTTTAAAAATGATTTTAAGTGATGCTAAATGGGTTTGTGATCGCGATTGGATATCTAGCTCAAATCATTCATGTGATTTCATGGAGGCTTGATTCGATTTTTGCTTGCGACATGTAATCATCCTTGATAGTTGGGGCTCTCTATCTTAGTTGGTACTTCAAATCAAAATTATCTTTTGCAAACTTGTTAAACCAATTCTAAAATAAACGCATACTAATGGCATCTGGATTATTCATTCAAATTTTCATTGTCACAACTGGTGCTTTGAAACTGCTCTTAATCTGAAATCTTTGTGAAATCCATAATTTTAATAGAAATTGTAAAGTTATCTGAATAAATTTAATAAATATTTAAAAATCAATACATTTATAAATTCATAAATAAATTAAATAATTGCAAATAACTTATATATTAATTAGACAAACTTACGAAAGTGACATGTAGTTACTTATTCTTTAATCTGATATTTTGCTATATGGATATATTTTGGAATAATTTTAAAAAATGTTTTTTTGTTTTACTCTTTTGATGGATATCTTGTAAGGGTCTGAAATTAAGTTTCAAAATCCAAGAAATATAAACCTTATTTAACTTCAATTATTCTTAATTTTAATTACTCTTTAATTATTAATAATTTTTAAATAACAAAAAAATAATTTTATTCTGACACTTATTGATCATGAAATGAAATCAATTAATATAATGACAGACATTTTTTAATTAAAAAATTATGTAATGCAGATTTACAAATATTTTCTTTCAGACTAAGGCTCAGCTGATGGTGAAACATATAAGGGAAACATTAGGGTTTGAGGAAATTGAAAATAAGTGTTAGAGCACTGAAAATGTATCAATGATTTAAAACAATGAGCGGATGAATGTATTTCACAACAAGAAAGTATAATTAAAAATCAATTAATATAATTGAAAATGAGATCAATAGAAAATATAATATTTGTAATATTTAAGTGGAATAATAAATATTATACAAAATTATTAATTTTCTTTATTTAAGTATAAACTGGAAAGGTACATTGAACATTATTTTGTTCAATTTGTAAGAGAGAGGTTTATCACCTTTAACCTTTGAAAAAATTTAATGTCAATTTTGAGTCTAAAGTAAATAAGCCCGGAAAAAGGATTGAATAAATATTCATTTTACAACTTCAAAACATTGAACTTCAACCAAAATCTTTTAAATCTATGGTGAAGAAATAGAAATATAGAAATCTCTTTCTTGGAATTAAGTTCCAAAATTCTTTTTACTAAATCACTTAATTTAATTTTTTGATATTTGTTAATTTATTTGTTTATTATTATTACCTTGTTTTTAAAATGTTAAAATTTCTGTATCTCTTTTAAACATTTGAAATATTAAAATATATTATGATTTTTAATTATTTTTTAAGTAATCCATAAAAAAATAAGAAGTATTCCAAATATTTTAGCGGAACCCCACTTTTTCATCGGAAAAAACTCAGAAGCGATATTTTTAGCACTAATTGATCTGTTTTGTTCAAGAAGGTCCATAATTTGATAGTCCTCCAACTCTTTTGGCCTTCCAGACCTCTCTTTGTCCTCCAATGAAAAATTGCCACTATTGAATTTTTTGAACCAATTTTGCACTGTTCGCAGTTGTATTGTTCCTTCACCATGCACCTAGGTCAGTTTTGAGACAGTGTCATTTGTGATTGTGTTATTTGTCCATTCGTAATAAATAATTTCTCAAATTTGTGATTTGCCCAGCGAAATTTTGGAGCATCTATTCTAGAGGATAATGCTTAAAATAACATTAATTATACAGTTAATTTGAAACTCATATGTTTAAGCAGCAAACTAAAACAAAGAAAATTTAAATCGATAGATAAATGAGAATCCTGGGGACTAACAAATTTAAACAAATGGAAAAACGAAAAAACTTTGTTCGTTACCTGATAATGTAAGCAGCCACTTATAACAGGAAAAATACGGTTTTATTATTATTATTATTATTATTATTATTATTATTATCAAAGTCTTTAATTATATAAATCATAATAATTATCTTTATTTTCTGTTGATTTCAATCACATAGCAGATGAATTAGGATGAAAGAATACAAAATATTTATATATATGAAAATGAATACAAATAACTCGTACAATCACCATTAATTAATTAGTGAATAAAAGAAACAATAATGATTTTTAATTAAATTAATGGGAAACATTTATTTTTCAATATATTAAAACAAAAAATATTTTCTCGTTTATTTTCAATGTGAAACAACAAAAAATACACATATTTATATATTGATATTTTTGCTGAAACTTCAAAAAGTCTAAACAAAGAGTGGAATATTCTCCATTTTCCATTTTTGTTCAAAAGCAAACTTGACAATGTCTTTTCCATAAAAGAGAATTTATTCGTAGCAAATGTTGACTCTCTTTGATCTGGTCATAAAAATGACAACAATTATCTTTGATAATAATTCTCCAGTTAAATTCACCAGCAAAGCCCTGCGACTGATTGAACAAAATTACCTGAAACTATTTCAAAAAGACTGTTGAGAAAGGGAGAAATCTCGAAAGGCCTTTGATGAATCAGGTCTGCGTTTTGCCTTGTTCTTTCTACTGAACTGTGGTATTCTTTCTTGTTGATATCCATTTCTTTTAGCAAAGCAAAATCAAAAAACAATGAAAAGAAATATCTCAACGAATCGTGATAGTAAATAAATCATGAGACTGGATATGGAGTTGCACAGGGTAATGTATCATTAATCAATTTTCCAGCTTTTTCAATAACAGACGAAAATAATTATTTACAATTAAATGAACATAATATTTTCATTTATTATTGTATTTTAGGCTTTAATGCAATCCGTGGGGTGTAATTAATAAATAATTGATTTTAGCAAGTAAGAAAGAGTTAAATATTCTTCTCTTTTTCCAATGTTATGAACGACGAAAAGAGATCGCTCTTCGACGATGTCAGTTGGAAAATGTACACGTGAAGCTTTGAGAAAATTCTTTTGATCAACTGATGTTAATAAACTTTACATGCTTCTCTTGATGACAATTGAATAATTTCGAAAGATTTACCTTTGTTATTTCCATGTAATTACTTCCGTTAAATTTCTCATAATTACTAATATTATATTTGAGAAATCCCAGCATTTTTCAGGGACGATTTTTAATTATGAATTTTCTTTCCTTTTCTTAAATTAACAATTCTAATAATTATGTAAGTTATGATTTATTTATTAATAATTATTCTATTTTATTATTATTATTATTATTATTATTATTATTATTATTATTATTATTATTATTATTATTATTATAATTTTTATAATTTTTATAATTTTTATAGTTTTTATAATTTTTATAATTGTTATAGTTTTTAGAATTTTTATAATTTTTATTTTTATTTTTATTATTAATATTATTACTATCATTATTGTTCTTTTCTTATTATTTTTAAATTTATTATTGTTATTATTATTAACATTTTACTTTCTATCTTTATTTAATCAACCACTACTTAAAATGTTTACATAATAATAAAAAATAATATTTATTACACGATTATATATAATATATTTATTTATATGTACGATTATTATTATATATAATATATTAATTTAATATATTTAATAATATATTAATATATTCATTTATATTTACGATTAATATTTATTTATTTAATATTTATACTTTAATTTTTATAAAATTGAATTTTCATTAATCAATTTCAAAATTAATTCTTCTATGTTATTGATTAATTTAATTTCGATTTTTATTCAATATATTCTAATTTAATTTAATTGTTCAATTTTTCAGAAATTTCTAAAAAAACATAAAATATGAATGAAAGGCTTTTCACGACTTCCTTTTGCCAATAAATGTCTACTTGGACTGGTTTACAGAAGATAATAAACAAAATTCTCACCATTTCCTACTACAATAGCAGTTGAATGATTTGGTGATATAATTCCATTTGCTGTAAATTAAGCTGGTATTATTTCGATGTCATGTCAAATGTCAAAAACTGACACAATTTTCAACAGACCATTGATATTTTATTGACTTGTCGAAATTTTTAATTACTATTCTCATTTATTTTAACATAAAAATTAATTGTAGAAAATTAAGAAATTAATAAATTGAAATTATTTTAATTTCAATTTAACAAAAATTTCAATTAATAAAAATATTAATATATATATTTACTCAATACATTATCAATAAATACCTAAATAGATTATATATGTATCACATATTATATTGTTTTTACAACATAATTATCTTCTAAATAATTACAATTTTTAATATTTATAATATAATAATAATTTTTTTTTATTACTGTTACATATTATTTAATATTATTTACATATTATTATTATAAGTAATAGTAGTAGTATTTATTATTTTATATATTACAAATATTGTATAATAATAAATCATTTTTTATTTAAATCATAATTATTTTATGTTTATTATTTTAATAATATTCTATTTAATTTTTAAACGGTTTTACCATTGAATTGAGACATTTTACTCAGTTATTGATTAATGATAATAAAAATAAAATTTTTAATTAAATTAATAATAAACTTTTAGCAATTAATAAACTTTTTTGTTTTAATAGTAATTAATACTTAAAAATCAATCACCTCAACAATCGAATATCCTTCCAGGATTTTTATTTAACCTAAATAAATAAATTCAATTAGCCACAATTGATTTCCGAAAATTTTAATGAATTTTTAATATTATTTTTAAAGCAGAATAAAATAACCAGGTTAAAATATAACAAGGTCTGTTAATTAGGAAATCGGGGATTAAAATCCCAAAATAGGGTTTTGGCCACAATCTAAAGAGGATTATTCTTGATTATAAAAATAAATGTACAAGCCAGCAGAAATATCATCTACTTAGATATACTCTCTAAAGAAAAGGAAACTTTCGATAGAAATTCATTTACATTTTTCATTTTTTAACAAATATCTCATACAATTTAAATATTTTCTTTAATTAAAATGGCCTGAAAACTATTTAAGTTTTTAACTAAAAAAATACTATTATTGCAATTAATTAATTTGACTTCATGTGATATTTTGTTTTAATTTGTTCCAATGTTTGTTGTATAAGTTTAATCATAAACAGTAATATTATATTTCTATATTTAGAAGTATACTTTAATATGTTTTTTTAAAAATCTGATATTTTTAAAATCATATTTAAATATAAAATGAAACATTGAAAGAGGGCACTTATTGTTCATTAATACATATACAGACTAACCTTTGCAAAACCGAGGTACATCAAAACTCTCTTTATTGTCTTTGTTAAATGCATTAGTTATATAATCTTTTGTTAAAACTAAATCGGAAGAAACGAAATCATTTATTCAAAATGTTTCAGTAGTTGATTTTATTCAAAAATTGAACAATTTAATCAGGATACCAGGGAAGTGTCACTTTATTCCGGAAGCCATTAACTCCAGACCGGAAATGAAACTTTGAGGTAGCTTAACTCATTTTATTTTTGTCATTGTCATTTATTTTATTCAATATATTTAATTTTACTTAGTTTAGAAAAATATAATCTATTTTTGAATTTATCAGAAATTGGTGTTATTTTTATTAATGGTTTTTGTGTCTTTTTAAAAATTGAATGGAAATTATTAATTTTTTTATTTTAAAAATTAAATTCTAAATATTTTTTTGTTTTAAATGTCAGTTGGAAATTAATTATATTTATAATAAAAGAAACTCAAAGCAAATAATTTGTGGTGTGGATCAAAAGTCCTTAGACTCGTATAAAAATAAAAATGCTACTGAAACGAAACTTCCTATTTAGGACAAATAAACTATGTGCATAGGTAAATAAACTTAATCTCTTTTCCATATAACCACCTGCTTCCATGCATTTCTTCCATCGACACAGAAAAGAGGCTATTTTCGAAGAAAGTTTTTTCATTGAAAAATCTTGAACTATTCGTTTGAGATCATCTTTAGACTCAATTCTCTGACCTCCCAGATGCTTCTTTAATTGATGAAACAAGAAAAATCACAGGGAGTTAAATCAGGTCTAAAAGTTGGATGTGAAATCAGCGCAAAGCCTTTTTCCCGTATGACGTCCGCAGTTCGGTTTGCTGTATGAACTGGAGCCTTATTCATGAAGAGAAATAGGTTTTTTGATTCTTTGGCTTCCGTGGCAAATTAAAGTTTATTCTTCAATTTCTGTAGGTCGTCCACTTTTTTCCTACCACAGGTAACCTCTTTGATCCAATTGTAAAGGTCGTCTTGCATTGTGTTTTATTTCCATATGCTTTCTCCAGTTGAGAACTAATTTCCTTTTTTCTGTTCCGTATGACACTTCGGAATTCCACTTGAAAAAATTCGCACCTTATAGCAACAAAACCTTACCGATTAAAACAAATATAATAATACTTACCTACGTATATATAATAATTAATTTATTTTTAACATTTCTAGAAATTCTTATTTATATTTCTAAACGAGTCTAATGACTTTTTATCCTCACCACGCACTTTTAAAATAAAAATATTAATGTGTTAAATTGGCCAGGAAATTCTTCAGATGTCAACCGAATCGAAAATATTTGGGAATACTTTAAACCAAGCAGTTCAACAACACTGGTATTCTTTGGATAGGAAATATTTTCAAAAATCTAGTGGAATCACTTGCGATTCAAGTCAAATCTGTTCCCATTATGTATTAGAATGTAATGATTGTGAAAAACTGAAAAATTTTTCTTGACCTACATTTGTTTTTATTTAATTCATAAGGGGCTGAACAAACTTTTGGTGTCTACTGTACATATCAAAAATATTAACTTAAAAAGAATTCATTAAAAAATCAACTGAACTTTTCAGGTGAACTAATACTTGTTACTTATGTTATTGATATTGTTGGGTAATGAAGACTGATTACAGTAGTTAAACTAAACTTTTACTAACTAAAACAATGACTCCTATGTAAAATGAGTGACTACAGATTGCGAAATAGATAATTTTATTGTAGATCGAAATTATCAACACAATATGAATCGATATAAATCGAACAACTTCCAAATTATTATTTTCAGTTATTTATAAGATTACATTCTTGTTGACTATACCTTTTTAATTTCAAAATGAGAATAATAAACTTCAAAACAAGAATTTTTAAGAATTAAAAAAATATTAACAATCAACG
>JBBMKC010221549.1:0-12184 GCA_037834085.1 Bipalium vagum
ATAACAAGTATACAAGGAGAAGAATAATTCGATAAAAATTGTCAGATACACAAATAATGTTAATTTATTGATAACGTATCTCAGGCTGAACAGAAGTTGACTTCTGACTGTTTGAACTGGTTGAGGCTGCACTTGTTGTTGGTCCTGCTGGTCCTGTTGTCGTTTGTCGTCGTAAAGTGAATATGATAATTGGGTTTTATTTTTTGATGATTTATAATACACTGAAATAATTTATAAATTTTCAAAATGTTCAATTTAGGGATCTCAATAAACAATAATAATTATTATTGCTATTATTATTATAATAAAAAGTACTTTTAATAATAATGCTATATTAAAAAATATATTATTTTATAAAAATAAAAATTACTAAAATTGATGTAATCTCGTGGTCGAGAAAAGGTCAGGTCTCAAGTAGGGCCAGTAAATTAATTTATAGTATTATTATTGGAAAATTCGGGGAAATAGACTTCCCGAGAGGTAATAACTAAGTGATTAATCAGAGAAATAGCAATCTTAAAGTTACGTTTTGAGTATAATAGTAACACAATCAACCTTTTAAATTTGCAAAACCAATTAGTAATCAAAGTTTATTAAAAAATTCATTATTAAATTGGACAAAAATGTGTTTCATCAATTTTTCATTATTATTCAAAACAATTCTGCCTTCTCAAACATCTTTGAACTTTTCGTATCAATTCTGGTAGATTTTCTTTATCTATTTTCGAAAATTATAAATTATACATTATATGTATATTGATAAAAGGATTATTGTCTTTAACTGTATTGTAAATGTTTCATTAACTTCTGTAAGAGGAGTATTAGGTAAATTTTAATATCTGTATGTGTTTTCATTAAGAAATTTTAGATGTCTTATCCATAAAATCTCAATCGAGATATTGTTGAAGCAATGATAAGTATATATGAGTCTACCAAACAGGATTTCAAATTAGATTGTATATTTTGTGGGGTTTTATATATCAAAAGTAATTTTCCATACTCACCCCGTGTTTTTCTTCTTGAACAATGACCAATTAAAAATGCGGAATTCCAGTGATACTCTGACTCAGTGCTGATGCTCACTGCAGATGACTTTGTCCTGAACACGCTATACCAAAGCAATCATCAGTCTTGAAGAGAAGTATGTAATTCAAAACCGAGTAGCCAGTTTAAGAGTCACTGGCTCTAATAGCATCATCAATCAGTGGGATTACCATGGCCATAGTTCTATATATCGATAAGCGTTTAAATAAAATACAGTTAAACTAATTTCTGAAACCAGATTAAATTCTAATATACAGAAATTAATCAGACACAAATGGAGCCGCTGAGACCTTCAAGTTGGCCATTTCAATACTCAGAACACTAATTGGCAATTCCAGAGCAATTATCAGTGTATAATGGGAGTTCTACGCCCTAGATTAATAGTCATGGTGTACTCGTTGATCATAATCAATAAATTAGCTTTATGTGGTCTTATTTCATTTTCATTGGAAGAATTGTTAACATTGGAAATGTTTAACACAAAAATCAAAATTACAACTAATTATAGAGTAAAATTCAAAACAGTTCAAAATAGAGTAAAATAATTTTTCATTTATTAAAATTATTTTATTCACATAAATCATTATTCTTATTGTAGTTCCTAAAATAATTTTTTTTCAAAAAATTTTAGGAATCAAATTTTGAAGACTTGTCAATTAACAATATCAAACCGTAATTATAAATTATTTTTAACTCATATTTTAAAGTTGATAATTTCAATGAAATTTCATTAAGAATATTAAAGTTAATATATCTTAAAGTCTACTTTTCTTATTTTCAATACTTTTTTATACTTTTGCCGTATTTTATAAGATTATTTTTAAATATTTTGTTTTTAAAAGTTGTTTTGTTGATGATCAAAATATAGAAATATTTTAAATTTTATGTCTGAAAATTTATCAATTAGAGAAGGTTTGCTATTTTCTTTTTATTTGAGTTTATTATAATGCTAGCAGTTTCTGAAGATCCAAAAATTCGCTTTCAAGTAGAACTAGAATTTGTTCAATGCCTAGCGAATCCTATATACCTAAATTGTTTAATTTGTTAATTTTCTTAATATCTTTATTATTAATGTAGTTCTTGCTCAAAATGATTATCTTAAATTACCTGAAATGATTAATTATTTAGCGTATTTGCAATATTGGAAAGAACCAACATATGCTAAATTTATTAAGTAAATTTGTAATATAATTTGAAATGTTAATCATAATAGGTATCCATATTGTTTATTTATACTTGATCAGTTACAGAACGCAGAATTTAGAAGGGAGCTAGCTGATCTTTACTTTTGTAAAAGTGTCGAAGATCAAATGCTACTGCACTGGAGTAGCTATTTATATAGGAGAAATAAAATAATGCAAAATCATGCACAATCAGTACCAATGGGCAAAGAAAATACATCAGAATTTACTGAAATTCCAGAATCAGTTAATTCAAAAAATGAATCAATTCAATGAAATATTTAAGTTGATTGAATAAATGTTTAATAATTTTTGATTTAATTTTAAAGTTTTTAAGGTCTAAGAAAAATTTACAATATATTGATTTATTCATAATTAATTATAGGATTTACATAAAAATATCTTTCTGAAGCTATATCGCTTTTTAAAAATTTTCTTTTAGAATTATCAATTTATAATAAGCGTAAACAAGTGACAATTCAAGTCTTCATTTTGCTTTTAAGTTTTAAGCGAAAGTTGTCTTAAATTTTTTAGATTCGTATTGGGGAAAATAATCAATATCATTACTTGAAATTGTATTTAAAGTTGCGATATTTTTTTCGTGATTTTGAATTCTTTTAAAAGCAGTAAAAATTTTGAAAAAATCCAGCTATTATCTGTAACCTCCCATTTTTCCAGCAGTTTATCAAATTAATTGTTCCAGGAGTGACTGGATCTACTCAGAAAAAAATTTATCAGGGTATTTTCTAAATGTAATGCCTTTAATTGAATTAATTGAAAAGATAGAAATCTGTTGGCACAAGGTTGGTGAATACAGGGTGTGTTGAAGTACTTCGTCATCGAAATCTTGGAAGGTGATTTCGACGACACATGCTGTATGCAGTTTCGCATTATCGTGAAGAAGAATGACTTAGGATCATTTATCCTGTCTTCTCTCTCTTATTATGTCATTAATATTGATTCGCTTGTCAATTAATTTTTCTGGATCAAAATTCCACTAATGTATAATACCGGTCCAATTACACTAAACAAATTATAATTTTCTATGGGTGAAAATCTTTTTTTAATTTCTCGTACCAATATTTTGCAGTAATCAAGAGCGAAATGTTTTCTTTACACATGAAAAATTCCTTAGACCTTCTGCAACTCTGATCTCGATTATAATAAAATAACAATAAGTGACAAAAAAGTAATTAGATCTAGTATTGTAAATTAAAATTTCAAATTTAAATAAAATGAAATTACATATTAAAAAAGTAACGTAGTCAATCTAATTGACCCCGGTGGACAACACTGATAATAGTTTTACCCATATCCTGAAGTTCCAAATATATTATACCTTTCATATTCCACCATTCAGAGAGAACTGTATTCGGATGAAAACCCGGGTTAGGCATTGTAATCGGTTGTTGATCAACACTTAACCACTGTTTTTTCGGTTATCATTTGAATAAAGAATCCATTTATCATCATATGCATAATTCTAACGCGCAGTTAGGTCTAGAACAGTTGTACGCAGATCAGTCTGAACTAGTGTCTTCAAATCGTCATTGGAGATGGAAGATTTTCGTTCACAATCATTTTTATCTTGAATATTTCCATCTTCACTCTTAAATCTCTGAAACCAGCGTTGAGTGGTACTTTATCAAAATATGCAGTTCAAATATCAAGCGGCTTGTGCAGCATTACTATTCATTTTGTATTCATAAACGAACAATGATCTAATTTGGATGTAATTCATCTTGTTTTCAAATGCCTAAAAATGGTAGATAATTATTCTTTATTAAAAAAATTTTGTTAACTTTTCTTTTTAAAAAAATTATAAATATAAAATGCCACTTTTAGGGCGGAGCATCTGATTTTGCACTAAATATATATATATTTTAAGAAGTATAATATAAATCTGAAAGTTATTTCAAGGTATAAAAGAAATAATTGATATTAAAAAGTTAAAATTGAAAGTAATAAGATTAACTTTTATTCCCCTATTTAAAAGTATTGATTTGATTATCAATGACATTTTATAATATATTTTTAAGAAGACAAGATAATTTTGAAAGCAGTGGATCAGATTTACAATTTTCACGAACACCTTATGTGTCGGAAGACCCGCCACCTGCAAATAATATACATACTGAAGGTAGATCTTGGGCTGATCGTTTGAGAAGATACAAAGTGGAGTGTGCTAGTTGCTGTAATTATATATTCACTTCAAAATTAATTTATCTTTTTCCCATTTTGTTATTTATTGGAGGTATATGCACAATAGTGTTAACTTTTACGAATAAACCTTGGTACAGTAATCAGAGTAATTTGAAGTTGATAGTTATCGGAGGATTGTGTATTTGTATGTCTCTGTTTTCATTTTCTTTTATTGTTTCTTTTAGTTTTGTTTGTCCACATGTTTTTAGTAGTGTAATAAGTGATGATAATGTTCACGGTTTACCACCTTATTCAATTAGAAATGGTGAAACAAACCAGATTACATCTGCCGATCAGATATTATCTTTATATGCTGCTCAAGTATTAAGCCGACCTTCACGAAATACAGATGATCCACCGAAATATGAAGATGCATTAAAATTAATTAGAAGTTAATATGATTTTAAATAACATAACATTTAATGACGCTGTACCTGATAATTTTTCTCAATAAAGTTACTGCAATTTATATAATTTCACTTTTTAATTAAAATTTAAGAGAGTACAATTAATTTATATATTAATTTTTAAAATTTTTGTTAATAACTATAAATGCACTTTTTAAAATTTATTAAATTTAGATCATTATTTTAAAAGATATTTAGAATTTTATATTTTATGTCTGCTCAAATTCCTCAAATTCACTTTAGAACTGTAAAAATATGTTGTGAAGGTTAATTATAAAAATTGTAAATGATTTAATTTTTGTATTCCTAACTAAAAAATGACTGAAATGAAATCATGTAAGTATTTCTCCAATAATAATTATTTAATAATCAGTTCACAATATTGATCCTTACAAGTTATTATCTTAAATGTTTATTTTTTCAAACCAAATTTATTTAGATATCGTTAAACCCCTCATAAAATTAAAGGATGGAATAGATAAAGAATCCATATGACTTACTCAACTTGACCAAATGTATGAGGTTTTATGCAAGGGATATCCTTCAATGACCAACCAAAAGAGAATTTTATTTACAGTAAGACAATGCAACACAAAAAGTACTCTAATGATACATCCACTTTTTTATTTATTTATTAGGTGTATTAGTATGATTCTGACTATTACAAAAATGAGTTAAAAATTGTGGTTCAATGAATAAATTAAATTGGTATCATATATTATATGTATGATTACATATTGGGTTGTTCGGAAAGTCACTTCGCATTTTTGGTAAAAAGTAAGACCAAAAGATTTATTATTAATGTATTTTGTTTCAAGAACTTCTGCCATCTACTAGACAACTTGAATATCCAAACCTTTAAAATGACTTGAGTTCTTTAAATTAAGATTTAAAGATAGGCATAAAAAAGCGGAGTGACTGTCAGAAAAACCCAATATATTAATAATTCAATAAAAACATGATAACTTTTAAAAAAAAAATGAAAAATTTGGTTAATCAACTTAATAAAATACAAAAATTTAATGGAGGCTGACAATGTAATAAATTTTTTGTATGAGAAATTTTGATGAATTCTATTTAAGAAAAAATTATTGCAAAATTTGTCATAAAAATATTTCTGCTAATAATTATAAAAATGCAAAAGATAAAAGAATGATGCTCTATATAGGTAGTGAAGGAAAAATAGACATTGTATAGTAACAAAAAATGAATAAAACTGCTCATAAGTGGTTATTCAGATAACAACATATAAACATTGTCCAGAGAGAAAGTATTTACACGAATTTGAAATAAATAGAAATAAATGCAAATCATGTCGAAATGAAGATAGAAAAAGTCAATGTTATAATAAAGATTCTTGTAGTAAAAAAATTTGACAATAAAGAGAAAATATTTCTAGAATCTTTCAAAAATAATGATGGTGAGGATAATTATTTTGGAGAAATGATTATAATGTTAATTATTATAATGTTAACGAAGTTAATAAAACTACAGATACCTACATAACACAATGATAGAAATATCATTTTAATGTACAAATTTCTACATTATATAATCAGGGAAAAATGTCATCCCTAAATAATAACATTAGCGAGCTCACAACTGATAAGATGCCTCATCTAAAATTCAAAAATGATTTGGAAAATGATACTGTTACACTGAATAAAAAATATCTTTAAACATCTCATCATTAGCCAACAAAACTCCATTTTACGCACGACCAATAATGAAAAATCCAGGAAAAAATAATTTCTTCAGTGATCATTGATGAACATTAGTATAAAATTAATAAAGATCACTGTCAAGTATGTGCAAAATTGGAAGAATTAATTCTATTAGAAAACAACTTAGCTTGCTTTAGAATGTGCAAACAATGCATCAAACGACTAAATAACGACTTTCAGGAAATGGGGAGAAGCCAAAGCGAATTAAAAAATAATAATCAAAATAACAAAATCTCGAATGAAGTCTCTGAGAAACTTATAGAAAATAAAATTGATTTTTTACCAATTTCAACAAGAACAAGATTGAAACTGGATGAGCCACAAGTTCCCAGTACCTCAAATGACAAATAGTGCCTACACCTGTCTACTCTGATTCAAATCTAATAGATTTGACAGGTGTAGATTGCATTGATATCACTCAATCGGACAACGAATTTCCTTTTTCTAATCATTCTCTTTTTACTGATATCGACATTCATTGTTATTTGGCCGAAAATGTGAATAATTTTCAAAATTTTGCTGTCAATCCTCTTATTGTATTTGATCTTGCCAATAGAAATGAATCGTATCCGGCTTTGACACCTGAAGCGTACGTAGCTAAAGGCTCTTATGTCCACTGAATATCCTAAACAAACATTGGATCACATTTTTCTATTGTAAAATAACTAGAGTTTCCTTTTACCTTAATCCTTTTCTACCCGCCTTCATGCCTCATTATGTGCATGAGCAAATTAGAAATCTTAATGAAGCTTTGAATGAATCTTTTAAACTGAATACAAGAGTCATTCATCGAGAATTAACTATTACAATTCATAACAATGAATATGGTTGCGGATCATTTGTTGCTGCCTACGGAGTAATGATTAGTCGTAAATGGGATGATTCTAACTTTTCAATAACTCCCTTGTACATCAACGAGATTCGAAAAAAAGTACACAATCTCTTAAAATCTAGTCGACTCATCTCGCGGCTCTCAGGCCAAGGAAATCCATGTAACCCCTTCAAAAAGATTACTGTTCCTACTGATTCCACAACATTCAATTCTGCGCTGAAAGTCCTCTCAGGTTTATTATTTTTCAACGATAACCACATTGTTACATACTGCTGCCATTATATTAACTCTCCGGATGTCATTGTCACTAATCCAATAATATCCAAAGCCTTAGTCACTAAAAATCTTGAATTCATTTAAACGTATTTGACACTTAAAATGTTTAAAAACAAAACCATGATCTTCTTTCAATACTTTGACACATTAAAAAATTATTGGGTTCTTTTCGTCTACGATATTTTTATTGAATCAATATACTGTCTGGATTCAGATCCTCATTGCGACGAAAGGAGTGAAATTTTAAAAATTACCTCCACTTTTGTGACATACTTCCTTCGTGGACAAACTTTTTTTAAAATAACAAAAATAGGATCAATTCAGAAAATGAGATCTCCATCCGAAAGCGATCCTCTAATATGTGGATATGTATTTACTCAATTTTTAACAGTAAATCATTAAATTTAATTAACACCAATAAAATAAAAGTAAGCACGACACAACTCATAAGCAAGCAAATAAAAGATATTAGATTAAGACCCATATGTTCACTTGTAAAGGTAAAAAATACGTACATTTACAGAGTACAGTTCTCTGCTAAACTCCTGGATGACATTAAACAATTAAAATGTTCAAACAATGAAGCTGATAATAAAATTGTAAAATTTATATACGAGATGCGTCCAATAAAGGAAAAACGATTGTTTCTGGAACAATCATCAATAAAAAGACCTGTAACAGCTTACAACCTTCGAAAAGTCTTCTTATACCAAATAATAATTGACAAAACAGTAGCTGATCGCAATTCATCTATACATAAAAGTCAATCTCTCCACCTCCAGTTGACTGCCATCATACAGATCTCAAAAATATACTTACTTAACCATATTCGGTGTTATTATTTTGTATAAAGATCTTAATTGTATTTATCTAGCATGTAAATTTGTTTTTGAAATAAAATTTTGTATATATAAAAGATTAATGGTGATAAAAAAATATTGATAATTTTGTTATTGATAATGAATACATTGAAGATGATTATTTTGGAGAAAAATATAATGATAAGGATTTTGATGATAAATTTATAGATGATTTATCAAAAATAAAATTATGAAAAATATTAAACATTTTATTTATATATAATATTTACTTATCCATAATATTTCTAATTACTATTTAAATATTTTTCAATTTTCTTAATCTTTTCAATTTTCTTTTCTTTTATTCTTCTATTCATATAAAATGAGTAAAAATATCATATTTTAAGAGATAATAGGTCTACAAAAAAATAAAAATTCCTTAAACATTAAACTTTCTGATATTCTTTGCGTTCTCATACTGTCCTTTTAAATCTAATTTTAATTAATATATTATTAAAGTAAAATACAATAAACCGAAAACTTACGTATACATGGGAGAAAACATAATATGAAAAAGCATATTTAAAGTTAAGTCAATTAAAAATATATTAAAGTATTTATATCTCTGAAATACTAAGATGATTTTCAAAATCTTTCATTAATAAAGATAAAATTTTATTTCCAATTTTTCTAGACTATTTTCATCGAAAAGTCTAACATCAGAGTTTTGATTAAATTATACAGTAATCCAAACATTTAATAACTTAGGAAATACTAAACCGATTTTGATAATCTAAAAATCAAATTGAAGAAATTTTATGGAGAATAATATTACACGGTGTTTAAAAAAAAACCAGACTCGTTTTTATTTATAATTTTATTATAATAGCAGAAATAAAAAAATAATAACAAATAACATTTAAGTATGTTTATTTGTACAACATATAGAAATGGTTTCAAAGTTCCCACCTTGAGTGTCGATGCATAGCTGTAAGGGTTTCCTGAAATTTTCGTTTATAGGCCGTACTTCTTTTAATGAAATTCAATTTCACTCCTGACGCAGGGATTGATTAAATAACACCATACTGTTGTGTTGTCTACTGACCTCCAATATTGACCATATATTGCAGGTCATTGGGTTCAGATCCGGAGAGTCTGCTGGCCATTCCGCAGATGTGATAAAATCCTGAAAATGGGATTTGCCTCATGTTAAAAAAATATGAAATGGGATGTACCCACCCACCTACCGTATTCACCAGATCTTGTTCCTTCTGATTTTCGCCGGTTCCGTTCAATGGCGCATGAGCTTACTGAGCAGCACTTCAAATGGTACGAAGATGTCCAAAATTGAGTCTCTGTATGGTTCACCTCGAAACCAGAAAATTTCTTTTGGAATGGCATCCATGAATTGACTGAAAGATGGAAGAAATGTGTAGATAACAATGGCTATTATTTTGAATAAATAATTTTTTATTTTTGTTTCAAAATTACCATACTTCGGTTAATAAAAAATCCACATTATTTATTTGTACCCATAATATAAATTTTACAAAATTAAAAATATATTTATATTTAATAATTTATGTAGTAGGGAATATCAGTTTCTGAGGAAAGGAAAAAACTTTAAAAATGTGTCCCCAACAAATTTATTCATTATTTTATTTTTAGATATATTTTGCTAGCAATAGGGAGACATGGTATTAAAAATATTGCTAATAGATGGCTTCAGCTATCAAATCAAACGGCATTTATTTTGAAACTTGATTATCGTATTTTTGCTCTAAAATATACGAACTTTTGGTTTATCCTAATATTTGCTCAAAATATAAAACAAAAATGAATTAATTTCACTGATGATATATCAAGAAAACCTTTTGGGGATTGATGATAAGACCCAATATTTCAGTACCAGTTTGACTTTACGTGGGTGTACAACGAAGAGAGATTTGCCTTACCAACACGTACACCTCTGTACCTGAAAAGGAGCTCCACAATACTAAATTCAGTATCCAACTTGGAGTCAGTGGATTTACAGGTATCATCTATCAGTTGGATCATCGGTATCGAGATTCTACAAAAATTTATTTATAAAATACCATATATAAATAATTAAAAATATCCATTTAAATTATTGCGATTAGGTATGGGTACGTTTATCATAATTTTATTTCATATCACACTCTTTCTTTAACATTTATCATTCTTAGTACTCCCCAAAGTTCTTTCAGGTTTTTGAAAATACCAATTTAGTTACTGGAATAAATTCCATGGAGTTTTCCGAAATTTTTGATAACCAAATATTTTTTTTACCTTACAATTTTTACAAAAGATTTCAATTATAAGAATATTAATTAAAATTTAATGTTAATTTAATCGATTTTGTTAATAATTGCTTGTTTATATTGTTTATTTAATTGTGTGATTTTTAAACCAGTAATTAAACATGGATAAAGATAACCAGAATAATGAACAGGAGCAAAAGAAACAGCGAAGATCATTCAGTTCATCAAAAAAAATTAGAACTTACCAAAATAGCTAGTGAATTAGGAAAAACACGGGAAGATGCGAAACGATATAATATCAAGGAAACTGTTTATCGATGATAGATCGCCAAAGAACTTGTTATCAAAGCAATGAAATCAAATCGAAGAGCTTTGGCTGGTGGTAATGCTAGATATATAGAATTGGAAACAAAACTACACCAATGGGTCTTAATGCAACTTGAACGAAAACTTTAAGTGTTAGTTATTTGAATTAGATTACAGGCACATGTCATTGCAAAGGAGATGAATACTGAAGGATTTCTGTGTAGCTCTCAATGGGCTGATAATTTTATGAAAAGCAAGAACATTTGTCTTCGACGGCCTACCACAAAGCAACTATTATTCAAGGATTGAGAATTTCAGGTCGCCAAGTGTAGAAGCACCATAAAGGATCTGAAGAATGACTTTCCCGATAACCAAATTGGGAATTTTGAAGAAGTATCCATTCAATGCGACTTTCGAAAATTCATTATAATTAATGATGAAATTTGTGATGTTCTTGAAGATTGTGATTTGTAAGCTGCAGTTTATACTCTGGATTTCACAGTATATTTATTTAAAAGGTTGTAGTGCAACTCCAACAGAAAAACTTAAATTTATATGAAATGGAGGTAAAAATTTAGAACTGATGATATCATTTAATCTAGATAAAGAGTAAGGTTATCAAATTGTACTGTACTTGTACAGAATGTGAATAGGGTTGATAATACAGATAGAAATTTGAGCACTGATTCAGGTATATTTGTGGATTGAATTTTATATATAGGTTACTCAATATATATATTTTTATTTCCTTTTAAATAATGAAATTTTTTTTCTGTTACTTCACAAATAAATATCTTTAATGTTTACCACACCCTTTTCCTTAAATATTACATTTTATTCCCATTTTAGACATTTAAGTCTCAGATTGAATGAATTTATAATTTATAAAGGAATGAATAATTGAGTTTTTACTTAAAGTAACTAATTATTAAAAATAAAAATATTCGATATAAATATAATTCAGTAAATTTTATAAATATCATATTTATAAGGTTTTAAATACAAATTTAGTTTATAATATTTACAAAAGACTAAAATTTAATTTCAATAATATTATTATTAGGTTGGTGCAAAAGTAATGCAATCGACTTTGTTTTGTATAGACAGTCGTATTTCATTAGTAAAATCAG